>JBBPBT010000881.1:3213460-3237734 GCA_037974875.1 Cicer bijugum | reverse complement strand
TACACATAAAATCTTGTTCTATAAAAAATCACACTAAAATACTATTATTTTTAAAAAAAATAAATAAAATAATTAACTATAATATTTTATAATTTATATATTCATTAAATCAAATATGTATACAATTACCAAACCATAAGAAACTAACATATAAAGAAAATTAATAATAAAATTAATCAATATGTATTCTACTATAATTTTAACACCAAATTTATTCTTTAAAATTTTATTTAATTAATAAAATAATTTATTATAAAATTTTGGATGTTACATTAGAAAAAAGACAGCTGAAGAACTGTTAAAATTAAGTACATTATGAATTTTTAAACTACTAAACGATAAACCTAAAGTAAAGCAAGGTAAATTAATAAAGATAAAGACAACGTACAAATCTTGTTTGATTGATTGTGTTTGTGATAACCTATAATTGAAGAACTTTGTGGCATCCCACAATAAGCTCGTTTTCGAGTTTCTTCAATTTGTCACGTTGACATTATTCATGCACACTCTTTTTCTGTTATCATGCTTACGTGTTGGTTGGTAATAACGCTAACAACGGGGTCGATGAGCGCAACTGTCAAATTATCAAGAGGTAGTGAGCTTTGATTCAATCTTGGATGTTTGCGACAATTCTGGACTCTAATAAATCCGATAAAGACTCAACTAGCTCATGTTCGGTTGCTTATTGTACACCTAATCTTCCTTTGGTTGAGGGTAATTTGACTACCACAAAATTCGATTGTTTGTCATTCTCAGTTAACCAGTTATTTATTTTTAGGTGTAAACATAAATATTATGTCCAAATTTATTCTCATCTAAGCAATTGAACTTCAACTATGGTGATGAACGGTTTAAAACAAACATCTCCCCTATTGATAGTGGTCTAGACTACAATTAGTCGATGGGGTTCACATCCAACATTATCAGTAATAGTGGTGGGTGTGGTTTCTATGATGATGAAGTAGTGTTATCAAGAAACAAAAATAGTTTGGGAAAAGGTCTTCAAGATGAATCAATGTTATCAATAGGTGAAACACATTACAGGTTGGGAAAAAGAAATAGTTTACATGTGATATCTTTAAAATGAACTTTTAATTCGAGTCGTTGTTCATGATTCAATTGTTCATATGTATTTATCTCATTCTCACATAAAAAATCATTTTTATTTGATATATCTCATTATCACATTGAATATCATTTTTATTTGATATACCTATTATATATATTGATTAAATTTACTCTCTCTTGTTATTAATTTATTTATAACAATAATAATAATAATAATAATAATAATTTATTCTCTAGATAAAAATTGTATCGTTAATATAAAATAAATTTATATTATCATTAAATAAGAGACTATCAATTTCTTATGTCAAAAATCTATTTTAAAATAATCATATAAATTGTAGTGATGTGACAAAATAGAAATTCTAATTAAATGTTCTTGTAAAGGTATTTTACTGCATTTTTTTTTATATAAAAGTAGTGCATACTTCAAAGGTACATCAAATAATTTAATTGATTATTTTTAAATAATAACTTTTATTTTTTTATTGTTCACTAACCTTGGATATAATATTTCTAAAAAAAATATAAATATTAGTAAAACCAAAAAAACATCTATTTATATTAAAAAATTTACATATTTTAATATTAATAAAATTAAATCATCAATAAATAAATGACATGTCATATACTAAAAAAATTAACATATTTTAATATTAATAAAATTAAATCATTAATAATTAAATAATATATCATTTATATACCAAAATTCTTAATTTAATTAAATTTAATAAATATTATATATGAATAAATTAAAAAAAAAATATTAATAAAAATTTTATAATACCAATACACTGTTTTTTATTGTATGGTATAAATTATAAAAATAAAAAAAAAATAAAAAAGATATCTGAATATAGTACTAAGTACTAACAAACAAACAAGAAAAAGAACACCATTCCACCTCGGCATATAAATCGAGACCTCAACAACAACCTCTCTGTTTTCACTACTCTTCACTCCAAAAAAAAAGAAAGAAACTTCTCCCCTTTCAACATTCAACATGTCCGGTTACCCAAATCAGCCTCCCAATTACGGTTACGGCTACAGCGCACCCCCACCATCCCAGCCCTACGGTGCACCGCCACCATCTCAGTCCCACGGGGCTCCTCCCCCATCTCAGTCCTACGGTGCGCCTCCCTCACAATCCCACGGCGCACATGCACCACCCCAGTCCTATGGCGCACCTCCACCATCTCATCCCTACGGTGCGCCTCCCCCCGGTCAGTCATACTCCGCCAGCTCCTACGGGCAACCCTCCGCTCCTTACGCCGCTCCTTACCAAAAACCCCCCAAGGACGAATCCCACTCCAGTGGCAGCGGTGCCTACCCACCGCCGGCATACGCTAGCCCTTTCGCGGCGCTTGTACCGTCGACATTTCCTCCTGGAACCGATCCCAGCATCGTTGCATGCTTCCAGGTGGCGGATCAGGATGGAAGCGGTTTGATCGATGATAAGGAATTGCAGAGGGCTCTGTCTTCTTACAGTCAGAGCTTCAGCTTGAGAACTGTACACCTCCTCATGTATCACTTCACCAACACCAGTGTCAAGAAGATAGGTACTCTCTCTAAAACGATTTGTACTTCATTTCTATTTATTCAAAATTCCGAGGTAAAATTAGGTTTTCTGCTAACTTGCTCCGGGGTAACGAGGTTTCCCGGCGCATGGTGGTAAAGTGCGCCGTGCCCTTCGTCGTTACGCGCTTTCTCGTATTTTTGGTCGTACAATGTTTTTTTTAACAATAAATATTTTATTAATTTTTCTTTTACTACTCCTACTTGTACATGCATTTTGTAAGTAATAATTAATGACTGACACCGAGTTAATTAAGTTAACTTACAATGCATGCCTCTTTCCCCCCCCCCCCCCAAAAAAAAATACGTTTGCATGCGTTTGGTTTAACTGCTCCTGAAAAGGGGAATCAGAAAACGCGTCGTATGCTATCAATGCAAACGCGGTGGTGACGAGACTCGTTTTTAATTTGCGTATACGCGATGACTTGTGTGTCGTTTGCGGATTTGTTTTTGAGAGAATCTTGTGGTTGGATCCTCACTCGGTCTCGATAGGATCCGTTGGACTAGGCGGCTTTTTTTTTTTTTTTGGGGAAGACTTTATTTTTAATTCCACTTGGGGTTTGCCCTTTGGGGTTTGATTTCTTTTGTCAAACTGCATTTTGGTTAATTAATAAATATTAGGTGGCTTCTAGGATGTCCAAAAGTCCCTGGACTACTAATAAGATAATTAATAGTCATTAAATTAATCAAGCTTACATATATCTTAGACTGTATTTGTCAACTGTTTGCTTAAAATTAGTTGATAGGTGATATTCTAACCGATAATTTATAGTTGATAGCTGCTAATTGAAGTGTGTGGTAAAATTAAGTTTAATTAGTTTAAAAATGTAAAATGAGGGCTATCCTCATTTTGAAAATCGTGTGAGGACTATCCATATTTTTAAATCTTTACAAACTCTGAATACTTCAACTTGCTTTAGAAAAATACTTGTTTCTTTATAAATATAAATAAAAGGAAGCAGCGGGTGGAAAAGAAACTTGAAAAGATTATAATTCACTCTTACAAGACAAGATGACTTGTTGTACCAAAACTAAAATACAAACACAATTAAAAGAGAATAATATGGTGATGGAATGGTGAAACAAATAAGGGAATGGCAGGAGACCTAATGGTTTGTGCTGTTGAGGGTGGTGGCTGAATTTTTGGAGGAGGGTGTGTGGTTAAAGAAACTGAATCAATAGGGATGAGAGGGGAGGGAGAAACAGGGTGGAGTGGATCAAAAGATTGTGTGAGGGAAGATTCTCATGTTCTCATTTTTATTTTTAATTCATCTGCGTCTTTGATTATCTTTTAAATAAATCTAATGTTCACCGGTGAACCACCCATTTGATGGCTCACCCTAGACTCATCAATTTAATTAAATAATATAATTATAAAAAGGACAAAACTTATCTTCAGTTGCATAGGTCCTGCTTTTACTGTTTTCCTATTACAATCATACATGAATCATACATGTGTACTAAAAATATGAGATTTATTTTAAATTAGTTGATGAGTTAACGTTTCCGTTTCCCGTTTGCAAAGTGCTGCCATTCTTTCTCCAAAGCCTACCTCGTCCATTATGAAATAGGCTTCCCGTTTGCAAAGTGCTGTCATTCTTTCTCCAAAGCCTACCTCGTCCATTATGAAATAGGCTTCGTGAAACCATCATCCCATTGTGTATACCCACCACCATAACCAACAAGCCAATACAGCATGCGAGCAACAAAAATGTAGAGGAAAACCACAAACAAGTTGTTAAACTAGAATCGCCACAAAGAGCAAACCTTGAGCACCCATCAGAACCCGTAATCAAAACCACACAGTCATGGCTAAATGCACATGCCTCCATCTGCCGTCCCTCCAAAACTCATAAATGAACCCAAATCTCCATGTTGCTGATGGGTTGAAGATTTTGATTGTGGAGGTTGAGATGGGTGGTAGAGACATTGGGAGTAGGGAAGTGTTTTGTCTCACAATTATGACGGTCACGCTAACAGTGTTAAAGTCATTTAGTTGATCTAACAAAATAATACGTGTATAATTTTAATAGGATAAGAGTAAGAACAGGACCTATGCAACTGCATATAACTTTTGTACTTAAAAAAAGATTATACATGAAAGGATGATAGTGACACCGAAAATTAAATTTGATTTATCAATTTGAAATATTGAGTACACTTATATAGTCAGTTTACATACTTTTATAACTATGGAAAAAAGATTTTGATATGTTTGGTTGTTCTCGAATAAAATTGATTTTGCTTGTAGAATTGATTCTAACTTGAAGCTAGGATTTGTAGCTTTTGAGTCTAAAAATAATCTTTATATTGAAATTTATTGTTCAATTCACTTTTACGTAAATGTATCCAAACATAAAGCAGTTTACATTCAACTCACTTATAAGTAAAATCAATTTTATAAAATCAATTTATTGAAAATCAATTTTTGTCACTTGAGAACCAAACATGTTCTAAATTTTTTATATTGATTATCTAACTTCTGTTGTTTTATTCTTTAGGCATTTATTCTGCTTCCCATGATATAATTTGCTGTTCAATTAGTGGTTGTCATCTAATATTTTTCACCAGCCTCACTGTTTGAATTTTGGACTTTGTAATGCAGGACCCAAGGAATTCACTTCTCTATTTTACAGTCTTCAAAGCTGGAGGGTATTTTCTCATTTTTTCCAAGTTTTCCCCAAGTTAATCTGAATTTTCCATTTAGTTTGTTTGGGTTCACAATGGAGAGGGTTACAAACTCAAAATGGAGAGGGTTACAAACTCAACGTTGATTTTTCCTCTTGTAAAAAGTGATTTTATAAAAAATCAACATGGTGGTTATTTTGAATAAAAAATGACAGGTTGAAAATTTTATACAAAGTTTTACATCAAACATGTCATTAGAGGGAAACATGAATTAGATCTCTTGGAACTTTGTTTTAACTAAATCAATTCTACAAAATCAAATTCTTTCAAATTATAGGCAAAATATACTGCCTTTATGAAACCATGTTCTTTTAACCAAGTGGTTGTTGTTGCAGGGAATATTTGAGAGATTTGATCAGGACAGGAGTGGAAAAATCGATTCAAATGAGTTGCGAGATGCACTGTTAAGTTTAGGTTATGCTGTTTCTCCTGTGGTATTGGACTTGCTCGTCTCCAAGTTTGACAAAACTGGTGGGAAAAGCAAGGCTATTGAATATGACAATTTCATTGAGTATGGCTTTGCTACAACTCTTTCTTTTATTGGATGCAAATTTAGTTATATAATTAAAAAGGATTTTGTCTTGGTGTCTTCCTTTTCCAGAAGTACAGTATCTTATCTTATTTTATTATGACTAATAAGAGAGAAAAAAATTGAAACAACAATGCCTTGGACACTCTTTATTGTTCAATGAAAATGGAAGAAGTAGCAGTTAATGCAAAAACAGCTTATTGGAAAGCGATAATCATGCTTGTAATCCTTCAATTTACCCAACCCCTTGTTGACCTCTTAGAAATTTTTTAACGATGATCAGTTAATTTTTTTATTTATGTATTATAGTAAGTTAACTTTTGTTATATAAAATGGGAGAAACCTTACTAGAAATAATTTATGTTTATCCTTGTCTGTTTTTGTGTATAATGGATTGATAAATTGATTCTCTTTCTTTGTTTGCTATTGCAGGTGTTGTCTTACTGTGAAGGTGAGCTATCCAAATACACCGTTTTATAATTTCACACCAGTTTCTACCTTAAACTTACTTCTTACTATTCTTAGAATACCAAGTATTAAATATTTGCTGCTTGTTTGTTATCAAAACTTCTGTGTGGAAAATTATAACATTATTATCACGAATAATGTTAACGTTTGGCATGTTATGGATATGTTTGTTTAACATTATCATTGGCAGCCAAATGCGACAAGAAATTAAATTTCCATTTCCAAGCTCCTATGGTTTCATGTCTGCATGATGTTTCTTGGTAGTTGAGTCGAAATCTTCGAGATTATTACAAAAGCACATGTTCCTTTTTGTGAAGTTTCTTGTGCTATTTAGTTGATACACAACATAAACAACCAATTTTTATTTCCTAGTATGTGTACCATAAATTTTGTTCAAACTTTGGGAGCTAGAAATCAAGCTTATAAAATGTTTCTTGTGGCAAGGTAAAAGAACTCACTTTTGATTGTGTGTATTTGCAGGGACTAACTGACAAATTCAAGGAGAAGGATACTGGGTATACTGGCTCTGCAACATTTTCCTATGAGTCCTTTATGCTGACTGTTCTGCCATTCCTCATAGCTTAGGATAGTAATGGTGCATGTAAGTCAGTTAACTATGTAGATTTCTTGGAGCTGTAATTTGGTTTGGAGATCTGTGTGGTCGTAATACTCTGGTCAGCTTTTAATATGCTCTTGTTCCTTGTGTCTAGTTTATATTATTAAGTAAAAAACAAATCCTAAGATACTAAGTTTAAGCTTGTTGTTAACCTTCTTCGGGTACTGTATGAGAATGAGTTTCCTTGTTCACAGTGGCGGATCTTGCAGAAAATATTGAGGGGAGCCGCTGAGCGATAAATATTAACTAAAATATTATAATTGAAATTTTTAAAAGTTTTACAATTTTTTGTCATACAATTTACACAAGTTTTTAGAATTTCACACAATTTAATCAAATAAAATATATCTATTTTATGATTTTCGTCTTTGTCGAAAATTTTCTTCTTGGAAAATACATCAATTTTCTTATGTTTAAACATCGTGTCACTTCTAAAAAATACATAAATAAATTCACAATTAAAAAATAGTATCTCATTATATTATATATCAATTGTTAATATTATTTTATATATTAATTGTTAACATGTAAAAATTTGTTAATAGGTAGTAGTTGAGTTGTTAACTAAAAAGTGTTAGAATTTGTTTGTTCTAGTTTATCATTCGATATTAAATAATTTGTCTAGAGATCGTTATATTAATTTTATTATATTTTATTAGTATAAATTTTAAGAGAGGGAGAACAAATTGAATAGACATAAGAGAGATATATGCGTGGAGAGGGGAGATGCGAAATGTTGTTTTTCAAAACATAAAGGTTAAAAAATAAACATAAAGTTAGAAGATATTTTAATAATTTATCACTATTATTTTGATAACTTATATAAAAACTATAATTTAAAAAAATATAGGGGATGCAGTTTTTCTCAAAACAAACAAAAATTATAAAATATTTTAATAATTTATAACTGTTATCTTTGATAATCTATATAAAAAAATAATTTTAAAAAATATAGGGGGTGCCGTGGCACCTGCCCGCTCCCAAGAAGATCCGCCACTGCTTGTTCAGCCTCTCAATATATATTAAGAGTATATTAATAAATAACTAATCATAGATATTGTGGTCGTCTTTCCTTACGAAGCTTAGGAGGCTATTGGGGTACCTTTGGGTGAGGTTTTGGAGTAGAGTTTTGAGGGGTTAAAATTTAGATGACTAAGTTTGAGTCATTTGATCAAAATAGATGGGATAGATTAAATCCTCACTTAGTAAACTGACGTGCTTTTTTACAGTACTCTTAACATTTTTGTTTATGACTTTTTATTTCCCTAGCAGTCTTTCGCCAGCGTTCTTTCCCTTACCTCAATAATCTCACACTCATTTTTCTGTATGTCAATCAATTGGCCACAATGTTCCCTTCGCTCTTCATTTGAGGGAAAGAATACCACGTTTATGGTGTATTGATTTATTTAGGACAAATAATAGACATGATTTAAGCATATGGGCTATATCTAGTGAAAGTTACATTTTTATGTCAGAGTGAGAGGAGCTTTTCTTATCCATTGAATTAAAATTGATGGTCAGGGTTAATAGATCCCTTTATCATTGAGTTTTTCTTCTCATATAATCAACTTTTTTTTCAATACCAAAAAAAATTTAATTAACCTTCTCATTTTCTTCCGTGCCTATCAGGGCCAACTCCTCCGTTGAAGTCACACACCCTTTCTTTTATCCATGGCTAACATGAAGACGAATAGTTGTTATTAATTAATACTCTAATTTAAAAGAACCAATTAACAATTATAATATTATTACAAATACCAAATAAAAATTGCCGGTAGATATAGGGATCCGTTGTTCAGTTTCATTCTCCAACGAACAAATTTGTGCCCAGTAATTTTTAGATTTGCAAAACAGTGAGGAAAAATTGGTGTCTTATAATTTTTGAAATCTACATCTTGTTGCACAAATCTGTCGCAACAAAGACGCATCCAAGTGGTCGCACTCCCCTGTTCTGTTACTAAGAACAAGCGGCCTTGTTTATGTTTTTAGAACATCAAGCAAGCCATGGTTTCTTTGATTACAATTACATTTTCAGAAAAATGAGCTTGATTTGAGTGCCTTTTTTTTTATAATATATCATAGCTTTCTCAAATAAAAATAAAAAATTTGAAAAAAAAAAATCATCTATCTAAACGTAGTAATTTACAAGAGGGTTAAATCAAGTAGGATTGAGTAAGTGATCAAGTGGTGCCTTTCAAATGATGCATTGAGTTATCCTTTTGATCGGAGACAAATATTTTAGGATCAATAAATTAAGTTACGAAATATGTGTGTACTTAACGCATCACAACATAGGTTTCTTTACCATTAATTTGGGTTGGTGTTAGAGATTTGGATGACCTAAAGTAATTAGTCTATGGGTTCGTTAATGATGTTTTAGTGGTTGATACTTAGAGCAATGATATAAAGTTTACTAGTATTGAGTGGATAGAATAAGAAGTGTTGTGAATTGCTTTTCGAGGAAGTTATGGAAAAGTATGTTTTAATTGTCATATTTCGAGTAATAATAAGGGTTTAGAGAACATAGTGTAGATGATTTCTATGGAATGGTTTGGGTAAAAGAAATATGTTTTGGTGACACCTACAATTGAGGTGAGTTAATGAAGTAATAGATTTCTTTCATAGTGTCTTGTAGATGAAAGTAATTAGTCGTTGTAAGAATAGATGATCTTTGATCTCAAGTGATCTTGAGAGATTTCCACAATACCTTACCATCAGATTTGGAAACTCTTAGCGTGTGAAGAGGTATATTTAAGTCTTAAGGATAGACAAATTGGAATTTAATTGGTCTATCAAGTTTTATTGAGGTTGTACAGGTTAGTGTGGGAGTGTTTGAGATTACAATAAGTAGAATTTCTTTTTTTTAAGGAAAAATTTATTAGTTACATTGTTGAAGTGACAAGAAGTATCAATATTTGGATTGAATTCATTTATGGTATAGCAAGGATGGTTAGCTTTGTTGAAATAGATGACTCTTGAGTTCACATTTGTTCGAGATTTGATAATGAGGTATTTGAGGATTTATAGAATCTAGTTTAGAACATTATTTTAGATTGAATGTGAGAAAGATAGATGAACTAGCATATGAATTCACTAAATGGTGGAATGTCCTTAGATAGGAAAAACGTTACGATTTGAAGTTGGTATATTCAGTTATCAAATAGCAAGACATATGAGATATACGAGAAACTTTTAGTATATAAAGTCGCGAGGTACAGTCTTAAGGCTGAATGTGGAATAAAAGGTGTTTAGTAGGAACCTTGAGGAATAGTTATTAAGAGCTTTTAGCTGATAGATAAAACAATTTAGTCTAATAGGATAATGTGAACTTACGAGTAGAAGAATGAAATTCCTAAAGAAAGTGTAAGGATGCTATGACATAAAGGAAATGTCCAGACAATTATTACTCAAGGATGAGAATGACGTTAAGTTTGTAATTTTCCCCCAAGTCAGGACTTGTCAAGTATTTGTTCGCCAACATGCTTAGAGTTTCTCTAAAGGAAGGAGCTCAGGAGTTTATGCCTTTGGCCAATGTAGAAGCAATGAAAGGCGTGAAGCTAGAGGACGTACTAATGGCTAAATTGTATTCAGATCTATTTCCAACTGAAATCCCATAACCACCACTAGTAAGAAAGGTCAATTTCTACATTGATCTTCACCAAAGGACTCAACTTATATCAATTGCACCAATTAGGATGTTACCCTTATTAGAGTTGAGCGAACTTTAAAACCAAATAGAGGATTTGTTGGAAAAGAATTTTATCAAGTTGAATATTTTACTCTGGGGAGCACTAGGGTTATTGATAAAGAAGAAGGATGAATCTTTATACTTGTGTGTGGATTATAGACAACTTAATAAAGTGGCTAATAAGTATAAATACCATTTACTACGGATTGACTATTTGATGGAACAATTAAAATGAGCGACATGTTTTCCAATATTTATTTAAAAATTCGTTATCATCATATTAGAATAAGAGAAGAAAACATCCAAAGGACTACGTTCAGAACTCGTTACTATTATTATGAGTATCCAACCATACCTTTTGGAGTCACTAATGCACCAATGATCTTTTGAATTATATTAATATAATTTTTCATCTGTTTAGGATAAGTTTGTCATGGTATTTATTGATCATATTCTCGTTTATTTGAAGAACAAAAAAGAACATGAACAAGAACTTGTGTTAAGTTTTATTTTGCATGAAAAGCGGTCGAATGATAACCTATTCAAGTTAATTTTTTGTTTTTGGGAATTATAATATCGGTTGAGAGAATTGTTGTACATCAAACTAAGAGTGAGATAGTGTTTGCCGGGAAATGTATTCAATTGGGGGATTTGTCAAAGGTTTTGCTAAGACTGTGGCTCCATTAATGCAACTCACAAGGAAGGATCATCCAACAATTGAAATTAAGACAAACTTTGTTCTTTATGAAACATTAAATATGATTCTTTGATATTTTTAGAGATTTTTTGTTGTAAGTTTATATTTTTTAAAGTTAAAAAATATTAAACAGAAGAATTTTAAAGATCGCGTTACTCGTTTTTACTTCAATACGCATCCAAGATAGCGGGTGAATTCTTCGTTGAATTCTTTTTTACCATTTTTAAGAAAGGGGGGTGAATGTTATTTGGTGTTTAATTTTCAATCAGACTCATATAATTTGACGTAAATTTAAATAATTTACGGGATATATTTGTGATCATTGTGCAGTGGACTTAATTTTTTAGTGAAAAATATTATTTTATTATAATAATAATTTAGTTATTTTTATTACAAAAATTATTATTGGCGACAATAATATTATGGTTATTGAAAACTAAATTAAAATGGACCGTGTTAAAAATATATTTTGATGTTTTTGGCATCTTTGTAAAATATTTAAAGGGGACAAGGCTACCGGGCACAAGCAAGGATTTTTTTATTAACTAGTATAATACCCGTGCTATTGCACGGGTGGTGCGTCGTTTATATATTTTTATTTAATTAAGTATTTTTTATAATAAATAAAACAAAATCAATGAAGTTAATTACTTTAGTCGATAATTACCAAATTAATATATTAGTTGTACCTAAAATTATTAACATGACAACAAAATAATTTATGATATGGTTTTCGTTGTGAGAGTTAAAATTGATTTGTAGAAAACAATATTGAAGTATCCCAAATAATATTGATTTGTAGAAAACAATTTTTGAAGACAATGAGCATGCAAGTTAGAATGAAATCATCGTAATAATAGAATTTGAATGTCATTGATTAAGACATATAATAATAAATCATAGTTTACTAAAATATGTTTTACATGTAAAGAAGTATACCTTAAAAATTTCATCCATACATTATCAATCGTCGATGATTGGATTTTGATGTTTAATTAGTAATGTATTATCAATGACTTTTGTAATGTCGAACACCATATAACATAATTTGCATCAAAGGTCATAATCTGCACCAAAGGTCATAATCTGCACCAACACCATATAACATAATTTGCATCGAATGTCATAATCTGCATGTTAATTAATATGATGTTATGATGTAATTTAAATTGTATTCTGACTGTTTGATAAGATAACAAAATATGAGAAATAGAGTTAACAATATACTTTAAGTTTTAATGGTTTGAGTACATTCTCTATAGTATATTATTTTGATAACATGTTCAATGTTAGTTAACGATCCATCTCAGCAAAATAATAATGATTGAAAATTGTCTTTCTATTGCAAAAATTGACAAAAAAAATCGAAATTGCTAATTGTATTGTTTACTGTAAAACTAAGCATATTTGTTAAATTAGATTTATGTATATTATGGTAAAGCAATATTGTCGCATATCCATGATGGAATACTCAATAGATTAGTGTAAAGTACAATATTGAATTACAAAATAATTGAGCAAGAACTTTTAAGTAATTGAAAAGTTGATTAAGTAATTGAAAAGTACAATATTTAAATGCTTTCAATGTCTATAGTTGTATTTTTTTTTAAATCTTTATATGGAATAATTAAAGAAAATAATATGCTTAAGAATCAAAGAGATTGGAAAACCTCTTTGTATACAACATTGTTTGTTGTATACGATGTCTGCTTATATTTGTCATGTATTAAAATCTTCAATCATTCTTGCTTTTAACTCTTGAAATAGCTACATGTAACTGACCATGACTAAAGACTGGTTTTGGCATGTATATCCCAACATAGTCCAATGATTGTCCTTGTGATTTGTTGATTGTCATACCATAGGAAACAACTATGGGAAATTGTCTCCTAATTAGCTTGAAAGGCCAAGGTGATTGAGAAGGTGACATAGACATTCGTGGGATATATATCAAGTTTCCAATATTTTTTCCTGAAATTATCTTTTCTTCGAGCACATGATTTGCAAGCCTTGTAACAATAAGTCTTGTTCCATTACATAAACCTTCAGATTGATCAAGATTTCGCAAAAGCATGATTGGAGTTCCAACTTTTAATTTTATTTTGTGGTTTGGAAGGCCTGAGGTAGTTAATGTGCTCAAAAATTCAGGTGTAAGGATATGAAAAGATTCATTTCCATGACTTTCTGAACAATCAACATAATCTGAACTTAAATACTCATTTTCTTGTCCTATAATTAGTGCAATAAAGTAACGATATTAATTGAATATACACATAATTCAACAACTATAATTATATAAATAAAGGTATAATAATAATAATAATAATGATAATAATAATAATAATAATACCTGGTATTAAGGTCATCACATATTCATTTATTGAATCAACAATCTCTATTGTTGACGCCAAAATTGCTCTACATTGCAAAAAATCTTCATTGTTGTAATTTTGGATTAAATTTGGATACGTGCTTTGAACGATTGCTTGAAGTGGATCATTGAAGTTAGTGATTGTCAACTCCGGTGGTATCTGGATATCTGCATGACCGTCATTAGGCTCTGAAAGTTTTCCATCTCCTAAATTTAAGATCCATTCTGAAAATTGTTTAAGTTCATCCATATTTTCTCTTTGCATTGCTGGCAACAAACGCATGTTTTTCGTGAGTCTTAACACTTGACAATGATCCCAAATATAGAAAGAGTTAATTGTTGCATTAACAATATCTGATCGGCTTCCTCTTGGAATAACCGGTAAAATTTGCCTAAAATCTCCACCAAATACTACAACCTTGCCTCCAAAGATAGTATTTTTGAACTTAGTTTCACTCATGATATCTTTCAATGTTTTATCAAGTGCCTCAAAACAAAACTTATGAGCCATAGGCGCTTCATCCCATATGATTAATTTGGTTGCCTTCAGTAATTCTGCATGATCACTACATTTATCTATATTACATGTAGATGACTCTAGTGTAGGAACAGAAATTTTAAACTTTGAATGTGCTGTTCTCCCACCTGGTAGCAATAGTGATGCTATTCCACTTGAGGCCACTGTCAACACAATTTGCTTTCCTGAACGTATTTTTGAAGCCAACGTTCGCCACATAAATGTTTTTCCTGTACCACCATAGCCGTAAAGAAAAAAATACTCCCCCCCTTTGCTCCTCGACAGCTTTCATGATTTTAAGGAAGATCACAATTTGCTCATCTATTTTTAACCAATATAATAAAAATTTAAAATATTGAATAAAAATCATATTCAAATTTATTTGAAAATAATTGTCAACTAACCTGTAAGCGTTGCGTACAAAGTTTGAAATTCTTGAAATTGTTCTGCTACATTGTAGTTACGTTCTTCATAAATAAGTCTATTCCCCAATTGTGTCATCACATATCCTTTTGGATATGGCATTGGCTTGTATTTCTTTAAGCTATTTGTGTTATCTTGCAAATGTTTCTCAATTTGCACGAGAGTTAAATTTTGAATCTCCTCATCATTTAGCATCAAATCTAATAACATATAAATTTTTAATTATATTGGAGATGAAGTAATAGCATGAGATGTATTTTATGTTGATATCGATAAAGCTGATTAAATTTGGTATGATGATGCATATATACTTTTTTTGTTTGGAATGAATTGAGAATAGTAAATTATTTTGTAAGATAACATACAAAAACAAATGAATGAATTAAATAAAAAAAATCATTTAATTTGTGCAGTAAATAATATATGTTTCTAGTATGATAACTTTAAGATATTATTCCTATATAATTTAGTATCACCGACCACTATTGTAGTTGGAGTAATATTATGTTAATAAAATATAGTAATTGGATAATTAATTGTATACCTTTGTTGTTTGAGATCCTTCTTTGCTCATATAAAATTCCATCTGCTAACCAATGCCAACTCTTATTCCACACATCAGCTGGTCGATTCATAGTACTTGCCAAGAGCATGGTCACAAAAAGTTTCCACAAGAAATATCCAGATCCCCATTTATGTGCCTCTTTGATAGCTTCAATGTATTCTTTATCATCTCCAATCAACCCCATTGCAAAACAAACATCTTGAAAGGTATCATAAATACAATTAGAAAATGTCTTTATTTGTTCATAAGTTTGTGGGCCTTTAACATGAGTGAGCATCATTCTCAAATAATATAACTCTCCTGTACATGGTGAAACCCATATAAGTCTTCCAACCGTATACCCTTTGGTTCGTGGTTTCCAACATCTTTTACTTTTAACATATACAAACTTGGACACAAATTTGCTATATGTTAATTCTCTAGCTTCAGGATATACCTTATTTGCTTCCATCCATGAGGTGAACATGGATTCTGTAACTGATGGTTTTTGCAAAACATTATTAATATTTTCATAATCATGATAATAAATTTTATTTATTTGTTATAATAATAATTTAGTTATTTTTATTACAAAAATTATTATTGGCGACAATAATATTATGGTTATTGAAAACTAAATTAAAATGGACCGTGTTAAAAATATATTTTGATGTTTTTGGCATCTTTGTAAAATATTTAAAGGGGACAAGGCTACCTACCGGGCACAAGCAAGGATTTTTTTTATTAATAGGTCCTTTTTTTTATTTATTTAAATTTGATACTAAATTGCCACATATTCAAAAAAAAATATTAAAAATATCTTATTTTTTAAACTCAACAGATGATCGATGGTTAGGTTTGCGACGTGCCGAAGAAAAAATTCTAAAAATACAATAGAAGATATCTCGGGGATGCGACCATATATTGAGATTAAATTTTGTTTATTTATTTGTTATAGCAATTGGAAAATTGTTTATTTAATAAATTAAAAATAATTATAATATTTAAAAAAATTATTAATAAATTAAAGTAAATTAAAGAAAAAATATAGTTGCCTAGACGTGTCTAAACAAATAACGTGTTATAATATTTTAACAACTCCCTCCTATTTTGTAGATAAACTTAAATTATTTTAACAATTGTCTTTTGTTTTGCAGATAAATTAACAACTTAATTATATTTTATTTAAAAATTCCTCCTATTTTTTCTTCAGGTCTAATAAATAACAATAAAAGTAATAATAAAAAAAGTAAATTATATTAATAAAATACATTAAATTGTAGAAACAAAATACATTAAATTAAAGAAAAAAAAATACCACAATTTGAAAGAAAAAAAATACATCAAATTAATGATTTCCATCTAAATGTCCAACAGTTCCACATCTAGGCGACCATCGAACTCGTCTAGCTCTTGAAACGATTTAAGGTTGTTCTAGTTGATCCTCATTTTGATCATTATCCTCATTATAATCTATATGTAGATTAGAACCACTACCACCTACCTTTGTATAATTTTGAGTTTCAGGATTATACATGGACTCAAAAACAACATAAGCTGACTCAGGAGTTGTGCAATGAGTTCCAAACAAATTATAAAAAATCTCGCCCTCTATTGGATAGACGGTAGTTGATATTGTTGGCACTAAATGAACATAAATTTGCAGATTCATACATTCTTTACTATGGCGTAAAACACCTACTACAAATTGACTCTGCAAGAGATTAGATCTGGAGGAAAAATTAGTGGAAGCTGTGAATAAAATATAATTAAGTTTCTAATTATCTGTAAAATAGAAGACAAATATTAAAATAATTGAAATTTATCTACAAAATAGAAGAGAATTATTAAAATAATATATGTTATTTGTTTAGGCACATCTAATCAACTACATTTTAATTTATTATAATTATTTTAATTTATTAATAATAATTATTTTAATTTAATTTATTAATAATATTTTGTTTTTTAAAATATTATAATTATTTTTAATTTATTAAATAAACAATTTTCTAATTGCTAAAATGAGAAGAAGAAAAAAATTTAAGCCAAATACATGGTCGCATCTCCTGGGGATGCGTACTTCAATTGCATATTTAGGAAAAAAATTTCCAGCATGTTGCAAGTCCAACCAACGATCATCTTTTGAATTCAAAAAGTAAGATATTTTAATTTATTTTTTTAAATGTGTTATAATTTAATATCAAATTTTTAAAAAAATGATTTATTAATAAAAAATTCCACAAGCAACACAAATAGTGCACCGTGCAAGAGACATTTATTCATTAAATTAAAATATTTCACAAGATGTTATTGTATACTATTTCCACTAGATTTTTTTTTTTCTGGTGTGTGTCGTGTGTGCATTGTCAACATTCAGAATCAACAAATATTGTTAGTAAGGTTTAAGATTTTAGGTTATAGCATTGGATAATTTTCAATTGAAACTTATTACCAACATTCCTCGTGAAAGATTAGCCGACATTGCTCCAAAATATATTTATAATTTTTGTTAGAATTAAAAATGTTTGCTCCAAAATTTATCTATTATTACCATTTTACCAATAAACAAAAATCCTTAGGTTTCAATTAAAATACTAGCAAAGTTTATTAAAAAAAAAAAAAAAACTAGTATACTATATGTTGTTTTCATGTTGTATGCTACTATGAGATAACAAAATTATGATATATTTTACCTGAAGAGGTGAGTGAAATGGTACGTGGCTGACTTTATAGTGTAAATTGTTAATTTGATGCAGTGTTAATTAACTTCGTTCATAACAAAAAATAGTAGAATGGTGGAGTTGTGTGGCATGTGTGCATGGTCAAGATTCAGAATCACCTAATATTCTTGGTAAGGTTTAAGATTTTAGGCTGATAGCATTGGATAATTTTCAATTGAACTTATTACCAACATTCTCGGGGAAAGGTTAGCCAACATTGCTCCAAAAAATATTTATAATTTTTGTTAGAATTAAAAATATTTGCTCCAAAATTTATCTATTATTACCATTTTACCAATAAACAAAAATCCTAAGGTTTCTATTAAAATACTAACAAAGATTATTCCAAAAAAAAAACTAGTATGCCATATGTTGTTTTCATGTTGTATGCTACTATGAGATAACAAAAATATTCTATAGGTGAGTGAAATGGTATAGGGCTGACTTTATAGTGTAAATTGTTAATTTTATGTAGTGTTAATTAATTTCTTTCATAACAAAAAAAAGAAAATAGTGGAATGGTAGAGGTGTGTGGCGTGTGTGCATGATCAAAATTATTAATATTTTTCATGAAATAAAATAAAATTATTGTGTAAATATTTTCATGACTTATTTGGTGTTGTTTATCAATAGAGATTTTTATCATTTTTTAGAAAGCGGGAAATTTTACTTTGTGTTTAATTTTCAATCGAATTTATAATTTGACGTAAATTTAAATATAATTTATGGAATATATTTGAGATCGTTGTGGAGTGAAGTTATTTTTTTAGAAATAAAAATACTATTTTATTATAATAATAATAATAATCTAGTTATTTTTTCTACAAAAGTTATTATTGGCGAAAATAATCCATACAACTCTTCGGTGCCCGAGTTTTATCATATGTGGGTTAATTTTATCTTGGTATAATAGTATTTTTGTTTTAGTGAAAATTAGGCATAATATTATAGTCATTGGAAACTAAATTAAAATAGACTGTTCAAAATATATTCTGATGATTTTGACGTATTTGTAAAATATTTAAAAGGGCCAAGGCTATGGGACCCAAGCAACAAATAGTGCACCGTGCAAGAGACATTCATCCGGAATAATTAGGTTGAAGATTTTAGGGTTATAGGATTGGATAATTTTTAATTTAAATTTATTATCAACATTATTGGTGAAAGGTTAGCCAACATTGCTCCAAAAAATATTTTCAATTTGCTAAGAATTAAAAATATTTGCTCCAAAACTTATGTATTGTTACCATTTTATCAATAAACAAAAATCTTAAGGTTTTTATTAAAATAATAGCAAATTTTATTCCAAAAAAAAAAACTACTATGCCATATGTTGTTTTCATGTTGTATGCTACTATGCCAAAACCAAAATATTCTATATTTTACCTTGAGATAAATGACAGAGATGAAGAGGTGAGTGAAATGGTATGGAGCTGACTTTATAGTGTGAATTGTTAATTTTATGCAGTGTTAATTAATTTGGTGTTGTGCATGATCGAGATTCAGAATCACCTAATGTTCTTGGTAACGTTTAAGATTTTAGGTTTATAGCATTGAATAATTTTCAATCTACAAAAACTAGCAATAAACAAAATTCTTAAGGTTTCTATTAAAATACTAGCAAAGTTTATTCCAAATAAAAACTAGTATGATATATGTTGTTTTCACACCGTATGTTACTATGAGATAACAAAAATATTCTATGTTTTACCTTGAAAGAAATGAAAGGGATGAAAAGGTGAGTGAAATGGTATGAGGCTGATTTTATAGTGTGAAATGTTAATTTTAGACCGTATTAATTAATTTCATTCGTAACCAAAAAAAATAGTGGAATAGGAGAGGTGTTTGGTGTGTGTGCATGGTCAAACTGAGAATCACTTAATAATGATTGTGTAAAACTAAGAAAAAGATGAAAAAAATTATATTAATTCGTAATTTTGTCCTCTAAATTATCAAAGTTACTAAAATATCTTTAGGTGTCATTTTTCTAGTAATTTTATTGATAAAATTACATAAAAAAATATATATTATACTAAATTAATTAACATAAAATACATCTCATAACCAAAATAACTAATAAAAAAAATATATTTTAATATGTTTTATTTGTTTATTTATTTTGAAACACACAAAATTACGTTTACTTTATTAAAGTTTATTAGAAATATAATTTGACAAATTATATGATAGATGTGCAAAATTAAATTAACCAAAATTAAAAATACTCCAAAATTTGACAAATTCTTGGTTAAAGGTTACCCAACACTAAAAACATTTCTTGCTTTAAGCGTATTTGGTCCAATTTCATTCCTTCAACTAGAACTTTGGTATTATGGTTGCTTTTTTACAATGTTGTAGCAATTGATGATAACCTCATAAAAGAGGCATGATTATTGTCTCTTATTTTAGCCTATACGGTAGTTATTGTCAAACTCTATCATCTTTTCTATAATAATGAGCTTGCAATTCACTTGTGGAACTAGATGGAAGGTATTAAAATGCAGCAATAATTGGAACATTCTAATGTTCTCTCTATTTTATAAGTTTGTAAAAGAAAATTGAGTTCTCAATGAAGGGAAGTTGCAAATCAAACACAAATAAAAATGCAATGGGAATTAAAATTTTTCCTTTGATGGATCCTTACGAATAGTCATGAACTAGGAATTATGAAATTACTTATTGTAGTGCCTAACCTTTGCATACAAGAACTGGAAATAATCACAAATGTTTCTCGAACGACAACATCACTACGTAGTCCACATAAACAAAATTTTAATGAGAGCAACCTCCATTTATAGTGCTAGTTGACAAACGGAACCGCTGAAAAACACTCAATTGTACTTGTACATAAGGTTCTATTTATAGAACAACTTATGGTAACCTAGTGCACTATAGCTTACCATGCTCCGCGTTTCTTTAATTTTAATTCGTGTTGGTGCCTCATAAGAGCATAACTCTGAATAAAATTAGTCATGTTTATTTCAATCTCAGTTATTTGTTCTCGTGTTTGCAACCTTGCATGTTCTCATAACATAGGCTATATAGTTAAATCGTCCATTTTATATTATAAACAGTGAGCGACACCTAGCAACATATTGTTATCCACTGGCAAGAATGTTTTATGATTTGATGTATCCTTTATGTGATAATGATCTTGTGTATAATATCCATTTTGTCCTTATATCTATATATATTGAACACAAGGTACATAATGTGTCACCCTTGTATAGTTCCATATTAAAATCCTTGATACCGAAGTATACTTAGAAACAATAAATAAGATCAACACCTTTTATTGACTTATTTTAGCAAGTTCACACCTTTTACAGTCATACTCTATCAAGGGATCCATATATATTACTCTTGTCTTGTAGGAGGGGAAAATTTCATCTAGGTCACTCATGTCCCTCTACATGACTCGTCAAATTCCTAGTTAGCTAACCTTATAATCGTCAATGTTTGAAGTAATAAAACGCTTGACTCCTCATGTAGGGACCATAGTGGTTTCATTGCAAAGGGTCATTAAAACTAAGCTGGTTTGAAGAATAATGACTCTCAATTATTTTGATGATAGTAAAATTATTTTATGAGAATACCTTATGTTTTAATGAATTTATTTAAGTGTGTCGACTCTCTAATGTATGTTTTTGAAAACTCTATGTTGGATCCTCCAATATAGAAAGAAACATAATCATTGAGTCAAAGACAATTTTTTATGACCTAATAATTGTTTTATTCATCTGCTTCTGATCAACGTGCTTTCAACACACATATGGTACTATTCATTTAATTTTGATTAACACACACTCAACGTGCATATATTGAATATTTGTAATGCAAGCTCACTTTGATATATTTGCATCTGATAAATTTGCAAACTCAATTGGATCTCCAAAGTCAACACTCTTTTAAAGTCAATGATACACAAGTCAATCGTCTTAACCCATAATTTTTAAGAAGTCATCAACTCAACATCATTTGCTCATCAAACTTCAAAGTTAAACTTATCCTTTGATTGAACAAGTCTAATGACACCCTCTAATGGATTATCCTCTGACATTTCTGTCATTTTTATCAAGATATGGTTAATCAGATCTGAATACAAATATGAACAAGTATTCATATTTTACATACTAAATTTATGCATATAACTGCAACAGTTAGAAACAATAATTGCTTTAATGGTGTCTATATAAAGGTGTGTGATCAAAAAATGCAGTATACAAGAAAATATATGAGCAAACATACAAAAACCTCGAGAAATTTTGTCATACTGAAAAACTCATTTACATTTGAGTGCATATATGTGTAATATTCTCCTATGAGATCTTTTGAGAAAACCTAAAATCATTATGTTGTAACCAAGCTTGGTAGTGGTTGTTGTCTTGAATAACTTAATTGTACTAAGCTAGAAGGTTGAGAAAACTTGAACATAATTAGTTTGACTAGTAGGTGTTCTAGTGGATGTGCGATAAATCATTTGATTTAGTTGATTAATCATTCAGAGTGAAAGGACTAGACGCAGATACTTTGTTGGTGGTGAACCAGGATAAATTAGTTTTGTGTTTCTCTTCTCTATTTTTTTACTTTATTTTGCTTCATCTTCATTTTCAATAAGTATATGTTTTAAAGAAAAAGTTTTTACATTTACAAAACACAGTTAAAATCCCCATTTTCTTGTATTTTTCACTCTTAAAGGGTAGCTTATACCACTATCACTATGAGAATAACTTATGATACTTACATAACAAACTCTGTATTATTCTCATGATGGTCAATCCAGTACACATTTACCCTGATGTATACATATGATGTGACTTAATATCTCATATCTAGAACTTGTGAGGTATAGTATGAATTTATTATTATTGCCCTTTATATAATACTTGACCGAAAATGTTTAAGAGTAAAGTTTTATAGTATCTCACAATCGAGTCATTCACTCCATCTTCTATTAAAACGAATTTAACTCAAGAAATTTATTACGTTGAAACAAACCTAATAACTGAAATATTCTATATTATAAATAAATAGCACGATACAAGTTACAAGTTCAAAATATAAAATATTGGCCTTTAAGACTTACACCAACACTATTTTTTTATTTTATCTTTGCTTATCTTTAATCACTCATGGCTTTTGAATGATTTGGAAATATGGAAATTACATGTGGTTCTATTTTTATTTGTTCGAATACCGCACATTTACATGAAAGGTTACACTTGTCCACATAACCTGAGTAACTAGTTTTCAAATTGTGGACTTCATTTGGTGAGATTTTTCACAAAGTTGCATCTATGAAGACTTTTTAGAAAGAGTCAAATCTAAAGATTTGGATGTTGTTTCTATACCATTGAATGAAATTTGGTCTTGTTGATAGTTATATTATTAAACTGCACTTTTTTTTTCCACTAGGTTTTACTCTACTGAATTTTTCTGATATGATTTGTGATAAGGTAGATTTTCATAATCTTTATTGTTCTATTGGGTTTTGATTTTGTCCCCCAAGTTTTAAATTGTTTTTATTTATTTATTTGGATGTTGCAGATGATTAGTCATAATTTTTTGGGCGCTAATCTAATTGAGATGTCAGAGTTTCTATATGTGATACTTTGAACTCTAATATATTCTTGAAAATATTATGCCTAATTGTAGTTTTGATCCCTTTTCTTTTTTTACAAATTCGCAAATTGGATTCTCTATTTTAAACTTCGACAGCTTTGGTCCCTCCCTTATTTTTTGAACTAAAAAAAATCATGATTTGACATATTTTAAATGACGTGACATACGATCTCATAATGTAAAATCATCTAAATGCATTAATTATTTACATCTTAATAATTGAATTGGAAAAATAAATAATATCAAAAGTTGAAATTGAAGTTTTTAAAAGGTTTTATTGTAATTTCATGAATGTTAATCATTCAATATTATGGTATCATATGTCATGCCATTTAAAATATGTCACTTAACCATTTTTCAGTTAAAAAATCTGATAGAGAGAAAAAAACTATAATTCGACCAAAAAAATAACTAACCATACTAGTTCAATTGATAATGAAAGTAAATGAAAAATAATACTTAAGACTGTGAATAATAATGCCGATTAGAAAGATCATAATGTACAATAACTATATAACATCATTGACTCAAAAAAATTGTTTCTTTTGAATTTACAAGTCTTAGGTCAATAATGAGAACTATACAAATTTGTAACTCGGTGAAAGGAATTTACAAGACTAATTAAGATGATACATAGTTAATACAATATTTTTACAATAAAATGTAAAATTATTGTACTATATACATAATAATAATCCTTACATGTATCATACAAAAGTTGTTCCACGTTATACTTGAGAGAACA
>JBBPBT010000881.1:3178686-3204197 GCA_037974875.1 Cicer bijugum | reverse complement strand
TTATTTACTTAATAGATAAGTTAATTAATTAAAATATTATTATTTATTCATTTACTTATTTATAAGACGAGGATACAAAATCAAGACTAGTTTAACATATATTCAGATCTGAAGTAAATTTAACAGTAAGACTTTTTTAAAGTCGATAATCATGCTTTTGTAAAATTACTATTTTTTTTATATGTTTTAGAATGTAAATTTATTCCTTAAATGATTGTAATTGAATTTTTTCTGATATTTCTTTTCCATCAATAATAAAGTCAATACATTGAATCTTTGTTGAAGCAATATTAATTATAAATAAATTTTATATACTTAAGTTTAAAAAACAATAGAATATATAGGGTTATGAACTCATGGCATGATCTCATGAAGACTATTTAGTAAATAAATTTTTGGTTTATTTTTACAACTAAAGTGATTGTCTTGGTGGTTTTATCCTAAGATTGGCTCGAAATTAAACCATACACTTTTTGGTAACTTAAGTGGTTGAGCTGAAATATTTGGATAAATTCTAGAAGGAGATTTAGTATAAAAAAAATTCAAACATTGACTATTAACGTAATATACTAACATCTCTATAAATTATAAAATTTCTCTTAATAAAAAATTATAGAAAAAATAATAAAATATGGACTAAAATAAAATAAAATTTAGGTAAGTACTTGTTTCTGTATGAACACACAAGGAAAATTATTAGTGATGCTGATGTGATATTCTTGTCAAACGTATGGATTTCACATCTCTCGCCGTACTCTTCTTCTCCAAGCAATAGGTGGAGGTGAGTAAGCGGCTATTGTGTGAGTGGACTTGTATATGCTCCAATAAGTTTCTATTTTCACTGAATGTCGAGATAAGTGATGATGTTTATCTGATTAACTTGAATGTGCTCCATGATATTCACAATAGTAGAAGCACATAAGTTTCTAGATCTTTTATATGTTGGCACATACGTTTCTTGGGATGACGTTGGGAGTAGCCTTAATATTGTGTCATCTTTTTCTGATAACCTTAACATGTATGGTCTTCTCTTTGTTTGGACTTTACTTATATGTATGTTTGCTTCATTTAGAATGGGCTTCATTGGTGGTTAATCCATAATATATTTAGATTGGGCCTCTGAGGCCCATACCATTAAATGAACCCCATATACCCTTAAGTATTTTAATAAGTAATAAGTCTAAAAATGTTTGAAGTTTGAAAAATTGAAAAGTTTTTAAAGTGGAAATTTTCCTACGCTAAAATGTCGTACTGATATGGTATCCCTAGCACCCTAGACTTGAACCTCTGGTGTGAGGTGGAATCATAAGAGTTTTGTTGAAGGAAATATGGACGCGATCATCGATTTTGTGTGTTCTATTAAGATTGTTGGATCTACTAAATACAAGTTGAACCTTTCGATCACAATTATTGTTATTTGTGCATTTGTAGCCATTGTTGATATATTTCCTTCATCTCTTCTAAACATTGTCATTGTTTCATTTTCACCATTTTATTGTTCTTCCATATATGGGTTCGTGATTACTTTTGAATTTCCATGTTTTTCGTGGGTTTGAGCTTCGTATTTATCATTTACTTCAGTCTTTCCTCATAGTTTATGGTATGTTTTATCTCGACTCTCCTTGTTTCATTTATGTTTAGTGAAATGGCTAATTCAAATGCTGTCTAAATAATTGATTATGTACAAACTCATAGCGCCACAAATGCTTTGATTGAAGCTTAGTTTGAAGAGGATTAGTTAAAGGTTTCTTCTTTCTCCTTTGCAAACCAATGCGATGTTAGCTAGGGCCTTATGTGATTTTGTATAAGCCTAATAAGAAACTTCGTGATAGGGATTTACCATGGTACAATTGGGTAGAAGAGAGTCTCAGGGAGGCATATTTCATATATTTAGATGAAGGTCCTATTAGATATTTTGTTTCTTGTACCCTTATTTTGAAAAATAATATCCATTTTTCTGACCTTTAATAAGAGTAATAATGGCGAATTTGACTTCTTCTACGCTTATCAAACTTTTGTTACTAGGATTACACTTCAAAATCCTTTTACTAATTTTGAGGTGATGTGATAGTTGAACGTCGCTTTTTCTCAAATCCCCTTTAACAGCTGAGGATACATTAAATGTTTTGAGTTGATATGTGCACACAAGAAAGTACCTTGTGCTATTGTATGAACTAACAAGGTGATTCACTGGTGGCAGTTGTGACATCCTAAAATCAAAGATTAGGCGTTACAGTGGTGATGTGGACTTTAAGCTTGATGTTGCATGCTTCAACCTTAACTCCTTCTTCTCATAGGCTTTTGCTCAAAATAGGAGGGAGTACCTATAAAAGACATTATGATGCCAAAGTAAGGCAGGGCGTAACCATATAGAAAATATAGTGAGTAATAAATAATGTGTTTGATACTTGGGGAGAACCTCATATTTATAAAGTAGTTGGACACATATAAGTTGTAGTTTTTTTTATCTACGATGCAATTGCATTTGAGATAAGCACTAAGGTTTATCTCATTAAAGGTGCATCCCTATTGCATTGGACATTATGAGTATGTCGCCGACTTCTAAAATTCTTACCTTTGGGCACGTGAGCCTCTATGAATGACGTTGGGGGTAGTTTTCATGTTGCGTTATCCCTTTGTGTCGAGGTCTCCACATCGGGTCTTTACTCAACTAGGCCTTAATATTGGATTTTTTCGCTACATTTGAATTGGGTTTCCTTTGTGTTCGATCCATAATATATTTGGGTTGAGCCTTTTAAGCCCATACCATTACACAAGGACACAATAAAGGTAGTTGTACCAAATGGATAAATATTGGGGACACAAAAGGAAATTTTTCCTTAATCTAACATTCAAAGACACAACAAAAGTTGGATACCTATAACTATAAAATGATTTGATTGTAGGAACTTCATCAACATCATCAAGCACTTAGATGCTCCATATATTTATAAGGATGGTTTGACTTTATCTCACAAATTAAAGGTCTAATCTCCTAATTTGTTCTTTACAAGGTAAACTAAAAACTTACATAAAACATTCATTTTATCTTACATTTGATTAAATTGAAATGCTCTTGCTAATCTCTTTTAAATCTCTCTAATTTTAGTTTATGTATGTGTTATGTTTTAATGTGACTCAAACATGTGATAATTATTTGAAAAAGCATACTTACACGATTGTATTGATACTTAATCGTTACAAATGTATTAGCATGTCGATTTTTTTCTTCATGTTTTCCCGTCTTTTAACAGTGTAAATTGACTAACAAGCACTATGAATCGATTTACCAATTAAAATTTTCAAAAAATTAGTTCTAGACCAATTGGATAGTCTATTCACCAAATAGTGAATAGATTCACATAAGTTGAATTTTCACAAGCTTGCACTATTTTCATTTATTCAAGTGCATGTCTCACATTAAAACACTACTCATTCACTTTATTGCCAAAAAATCCTCTTTACTTTCACAAAAAAAACCATAAACAAAAAAATTCCTCTTATTCCTCTCTCGAAAATGTCACAGACCCATTTTTCATTCATAAAAAATATCCACCAAAAGTCCTAACTTTTTTCATGGTTGCTTGAAGCTTCAGTTCTCTAAGTTGAAGATTGTTGGTGGCTTGTCAAGAATCACCCAAAGTTTGTGTTTTTTCATCACCAAAGTAATTTCGAATTCCTCTTTGTTGGTGTGTTTTTAGATTGATTTCTCCAAATTTGTGGTATTGGATGTTAGTATTGTTGGTTGATATAAAAGATTATTAGATATTACAGTTTGTTGGGTTGTGTTTGAAGTTTGTTAGTATTGGTTACTAGATGTTGTGCTTTTGGATATTTAAAGTTCAAGGTTGTTTGTTTGGTTGAAATAGAAGCAGCTAATAGGAAAACGTTTTGTGATAAGAAAACAAAAAGAAATTCCAATTTCAACATCATTTTTTGATTTCAAGAGATTATTTCCTAGTAAGGAATAATGTGAAAGATAGTTTATTGTAAATCATGTGTTTAGACTTAGTGTTTTGAGTAATGTTAAATTTAGTTTATTCTAAATGATGTGTCTTTCCTTTGTTGATTTTCATTCTCCATCTCTTGCATAAGATACATGTGAAGGTGCAAACATGAAGAGAAAAAAAATTGTTAAATTGTGTTTGACTAAGTTGAATTCTTTTTTCTAAAGATAAGATTTAGATTTTTTCGTATGAAGTCAAATATATCTTCAGCTAGTGGTTTGGTGAATATGTCGGTCCATTGGTATTTAGTGTCTACAAACAAGATATTTCGTACTCCTTTTTGAACAAAGTCCCTAATAAAGTGATGTTTGATTTCTATGTATTTGGCTCTAGAATATAGGATTGGATTCTTGGTTAGGCAAATAGCATAAGTATTGTCCCATAATATGAGAATGTTACTCTCAAGAATATTGTAATCTTCTAGTTGATGTTTCATCCATAGCAATTGAAAAATTCAAGCAGTTGCTGAAATGTACTTAGCTTATGTTGTTGACATTGCAATTGTGTTTTGTCTCTTAATTGACCATGAGATTAAGTTTTCACCAACAAATGTGGAATCTCCACTTGTGCTTTTTCTCTCAAGTTTGTCTCCAACATAATCAACATCACAATAGTCATTTAATTTTTACTTAGTAGATTTCTTGTAGAACAAACTAAGGTTGGCAATACCTTTTAAGTATCTAAGGATCCTTTTCACAATAGTTAAATGAGATTCTCATGGATTAGCCTGAAATCTTGCGTACACACACACACACACTAAACATAGTGTTAGGTCTAGAGGCAACAAGGTAATACAGTTATCTAATCATTCCTTTATATGTTTTTTGGTCAACCTTCTAGCCCGATTCATCATTTTCAAGTGAATAGGTAGAGTGCATTGGTGTAGTCATAGGTTTACAATAATTCATTTAAACTTCATGAGAATTTTTTGTTTGTATATTTGGTTTGATGAATGTATATGCCTTTTTGAATTTAATGAATTTGTATCCCTAAAAAGAACTTAAGTTCTCCCATCATACACATTTAAAATTCAAGTTGAATCAACTTAGCAAATTCTTGACAAATAGTGCAATTAGTAGGTCAAAAAATAATATCATCAACATAAATTTCAATGATAAGAATGTAATCTCCTATTGATTTTCTAAAGAGGGTGTTGTCTACTTGTCCTATTTCAAAATTGTATTTAAGCAAGAAGTTACTTAGTCTATCATATCATATCCTACATGCTTGTTTTAGACCATACAATGATTTCCTAAGTTTAAATAGATGGTCTGGAAGTTTATAAATTTCAAAACTTGGGGTTGCTTAACATAGACTTCTTCACTTATATACCCATTTAGAAATTCACTTTTAACATCCATTTGAAATAATGTAATGTTATTATAAGTAGCAAAAAAGAGTAGGGAATGTATAACTTATAACCTCACCACTAGAGGAAATGTCTCACTTTAATCAATACCTTCTTTTTGACTATAACTTCTGCAATAAGTCTTGCCTTGTTTCTGACCATTTCTCCTTTTCATTTAGCTTGTTTCTAAAAACTCACTTCGTTCCAATAATGTTTTTCTTTAGACTAGATACTAGATCCCAAACATCATTCATTTTAAAATCATTAAACTCTTCTTGCAATGCAAGGATCCATCCATCATCTTTCATTGTTTCATAAATAAATATAGGTTCAATTGATGATAGTAAACCCAACAAAGTTGTGCCTTTTAGTGATGATCTGGTCTTCAAATGATCATTTGCATTTCCAATTATAACAGTTTCAGGATGGGATGACTTGTACTTTTAACCAGATCTCCCTTCTAACTTATCTTGATTGTTTCTGACTTGGTCAAATTCATCCTCTGATGATTTATCGTCTTCTTTAGATTTACTCGTATCATTTGATATGTCAAGTTCTTTAGGTTTGCTTGCATATGTTTCCTCTGGTGCATTAAATTTAACATGTGCATCTGTGTGTATCCTTGTATCACCAACTTACTTTAACTTTTTTAAGATCAAGTTGTTTGTAATCAAATTTAACATCTATTAACTTTTCCACAATATGAGTTTCCTTATTAAATACTCTATAAGATTTAGGTCTTTTAGAGTATCCAATGAAGGTGCAATTTTGTAATTTGGAATCAAACTTGCCAAAATTATCTTTAGTGTTTAACATATGATAAGTACAACCAAATGTTTAAAGTAAGAGATGTTATTCTTTTTTACCCTTCCATAATTCATACGGTGTTTTATTCAATATTGATCTAATTAAGATTTTATTTTGAATATAGCATGTAGTATTAATTGCCTCTTCCCAAAACTGTTTTGCATCATCCATCTCATTGAGAATGGTTCTGGCCATTTAATGAAGGGGTCAATTATTTCTTTTTACAACTCCATTTTGTTGTGGTATGCTAGGAGATGAGAAATCGTGAGAGATCCCATTCTCATCGCAACAACTTTCAAATAACTTATTTTCAAATTCTCCTTTATGATCACTTCTAATTGTTACAAACTTAAGATTCTTTTCATTTATTACTATTTTGCAAAATGCAATAAACACTTTGTGGGATTTAGCTTTATTTCTTAAGAATTTTACCCAAGTCCACATAGTGTAATCATCTACTATCGCAAAGCGATACATCTTTCCATTTAGTGATGTTGTTTTCACTGACCCAAAGAGATCTATAAGTAAGAGCTCAAGGGGCTTTGACGTTATTTGTTTGTTTTCTCTTTTGACAAGCTTCACACATAATTTCAATTTTGTAGCTAAGCTTAGATAGACCTCTAACTAGTTGAAGTTTATCAAATTTTGAGATTAATTTAAGGTTTGCATTACCTAACCTTTTATACCAAATTAATTTCTCTTAATTATTGACACTAAACACTTAACGTCTTGTTTCTCTAAACTAAACCGATTTATTTTATATATGTTATTTTGCTTATGACCTATAAATAATACATATTCATCTTTTTGACTAATTGCCTTGCATGTTTTTTGATTAAATATAATATCATAATTATTATCACTTAATTGACTAATACATGTTAAATTATGTTTAAGACCTATAACAAACAAAACATCTTTAATAGAAGGAGATGTACCATTACCAACTATGCCTTGCCTTATGATCTGGCCTTGCTTCTTTCCTCCAAAAGTTATTGTGTCGCATTTGATCAATGTTATGTCTTGGAACATAGACTTTTCTCCCGTCATATGTCGTGAGCATCCATTGTCCAGGTATCATGATTGGTGTTTTAACTTGGTTACTGAGGACATCTGCAATATATATAATTTTGTTCTTAGTTTTTTTAGTCTTGAAAGGTTTTTTGTCTTTCCTTGTATTTAACAGGGGTCAAGATAATTTAAAGTGAACTTTCTTAGAGCAAACAATACACAAAATATCAGAGGAAATAAGTTTAGATTCAGTTACTATTTCTTTAAATCCTATACCTCTTTTATCATTTCTTTTGCCATATTTACTTTTTTCTATATTATTAGCTAGAAAGTCTTGGAATGCTTTTTCGTATTTATCAAAATTACATGTCAAATTTTCTAAAGGTTTTGAAACAAGAGTATATTTCAAGGTTTTATTTTCATACTTAACCTCAACATTGTCATTTTTTAAGGCATTGATTTCTTCAGTTAAGTTTGCATTTACTTTCCTAAGTGCTTTTAGTTTTAGAGACAAGTTGTGGTTTTTATTTAAGAAATCATTTATGTCATTAATTAAATTAGATCAGGTTAAGTCATAAAATACCTCAATTTCCTCATTGACAGATTCACTTCCAAAGATAGAGTTGGTATGAGCCACCAGAGTCAAATCTACTTTCTCTTCATCGTTAGAGGATTCATCAGAATCATCCCATGTAGCCATCAAAACCTTCTTCTTGGGTCTAGAATCTTTCCTCCGATGTTTCTATTTTTCCAATTTTGGACATTCAAACTTGACATGTCTAGGTTTATTGCACCCATATCATATGATGTTTTTCTTGTCATATTTTTCATCCCTTCATCTATTGGACTGACTAGCACATCTTTGAGAAATTGCTTCTTTATGTTGTGCACATCTTCTAAATTTTTCTAAATATGAAAGCCAATTCATCATCTTTTGAGTTTAGATTCTGATCATTTGAATCATTATCCTCTGATTTTGTTGTTGCCTTTAGAGCCTTCTTTTGCTTGGATTTCAAGGCCAAATTGGGATTCTTCTTCTTGGGCTCATCCTCTGCAAACTCAATTTCATGTGATCTTAAGGAGCTGATTGATTCTTCCAATTTAAGAGTATTTGAGATCCGTAGCTTCTTGAATATTTGTAATCTTAGGTCTCCACTTGATTGACAAACTACTAAGATTTTTCTTCACATGATCAGTAGTAGTATAACTCTTCTCAAGTACTTTTAATCCTAATTGTTAGACATAAGTCCATTTTTGATATTATTGACAAACATACATCATGTGATAAATCTAACTTTTGAACTGAGTAAAATTTCAGGAACAACAACTCAACCCTACAAACTTGAGACAATTGCTTGGAGCTCAAGGAATCAACAAAAGTTGGAAAATTGACTTAGCAAATCGATTGGACAAATCGATTTTGTAATAGGGTTGTTTGAAAATGTGAATTCTGTGATCAGGAAATCGAATAGGCAAATCGATTTGCACATTTACTAAAAATCAAGTGTGCAAGTCAGTAGCATGCCGTTTTGCAAGCTAATCGATTTGACAAATCGATTGTTCCAATCACAAGATTATTCTGATTGTTTAAATCGATTAACACAATCGATTGTGAGAGTTACAGAGCAAAGACATTTATTGACAAATCAATTAGGCAAATCGATTTCATAAAATAAGTTTGAAAATAAACTTGGTCTGAGATAAACACAATCGATTGGCACAATCCATTGAACTATTTCTTTTGTAACAAGTTTGGCATCAATCGATTTGGCAAATCGATTGAATGAACCAACTAATAAACTGTTCTTCAGACATAAGTCCATAATCGATTAGGCACATCGATTAACATGATTTAAGCTAACTCTCTGTGATTAGCCAAATCGATTAGGCAAATTGATTTGTTGAAAATCACTGAGTCCCTGTGACCAGTGAAATCGATTAGCCAAATCGATTGGAACAAAAGTTTTAGTAACAGAGAAGACTTAGCATATGGCCAAATCAATTATGTAAATGTTTGAATCGATTGAGTAAATCGATTGTTTTGATCTTGTTGTTGGAACAAAACATCACAAATCGATTATGCAAATCGATTCAAATATGAACTGTTATTCAATTCTGAAGAATGCATTAAAATAATCGATTAGGTAAATCGATTAGTTTATGTAGTTTCAAGATTCAAGAAAAACCAGATTCGTGAAATCAATTTGGTAAATCGATTGAGCATGCTTTATAACTTTAATGAATCGATTGGGCAAATCGATTCATCTGTTGTTTTTCCTAAAACTATATAAACTGTTTTTTAGTTCTTCTTCTCATTACAACAACAATAAACATAATATTGACATAACTCATAACATTCACAGAACTGATAATTTTCTGATATCACTTTCTCTCACTTTGAAATAACATTGAACATTGCTTTTTCAGACTTGAACATTCATCATTCATGATCAACAAAGACTGAAAAAGATTGCAAAGAGAAAGAACATTTGAGAAGAAGACAGCAAAATAAATTTCTGTATATTTCTATTTTAGACTTTCTGTAAACAAATTCTGTAATCAAATAACATTGAGAAATCCAGTTGAAACTGGTAGTGATCTTCTGTGTTGAGAGGCTTCATTAAGAAGACACTGGACTGAAATCTTGGAAGAGTTTACGGGAGATAAACTCTGGGATTCAGGGAGATAAGGATAGAATAGGAAGAGTAGTTTAAGATTGATAGGCGAGGAGCTGGAACATCTGTAAACTGACTCTGCGAGATTCTATTGAAAAAGGCTAAGATCAGATTTGATCTTAGGACTGGACGTAGGCCGTCTAAAAGGCGGCTGAACCAATATAAAAACTGCTGTGTACATTTTCCTTCCCTTATCTCTTTTATTTCTGCATTGCTTCTTGATTGATATTGATTGTATGCAATAATAAAATTATGTGTTTATTAACATTACATGAATTGTTATTCTTGGCATGCTTGTGTATAAATAAATCTGTTGTATAATAATTGTTTATGCTGCACTCTTCATTAAACAATAATTGTTATTGTTAATTTCCTTAGGATTGATTCTTTGGGACCTTGATATATCTTTTGTGTGATAAATTTTCAATTTAGCAAACTGTTTAGCATATTGTTAGAATAGGCATTATTCTTCACAATTTTCTGTTAAACTTAGGTCATACTCCCCAACACTAATATTAGAGTTTGGAATATGAAAAACATTGTTTATATGTCTTCATCTGGAACAACTCATACTTTCTGACTAGGAGGTTGGCATTTGCTTCTTGAATTTGTTTGCCTCATTCCTAGGTCAAAACCAAATTGTCACAAATGTTTTTTGTGGTTTATTTGTCAATGCACTTATCAATTTACTTGAAGGTGATTGCATTGATCATGAAGATTATGGACTTGTGATACATCTTGTACATCTTCGTCTATTCAACATCCATCTATTTCTTTGAAATTTTAGTACCATTATAATTTGTTGTGAGATAAAGAAACTCGTCAGCCTGTCCTTCCAATACTCAAATCGTTCATCATCAGAAAAAGGTGGCATGTTGATGTTTCCTCCAACAGATTTTTCTCCAAATCTAGACATTGTTGAATCCTTGGATCTTTGTTCAAACATTGTAAATTGCTAATTTTTGAAATCAGGATCTTGATGCCAATTGAAGGTGAAAATATAAGAAATGGGTTGAATTGTGTTTAACTAAGTTGTATTATTTTTGCTAATTTATTTAGAACTAGTTCGAGCTTGATGACTTGCTTATAATAAAAATAGTAGCAATCAAATTAAGTGATCAGAGGTAGAAGTAAAACAAGAATTGTAGAATTAAAGTAACACAAGAATTTATCAGGTTAAACGCCATTTTTGTATGGAATAAGAGAAAATCCCAAGTCCATAAAGACCCCTAATGGACCTTACTTGTTGGGTCAATCACTAAAAATAAGAGTAAGTCCCACAAATTTTCTTAGCGAAGTAAAGCCACTTGAAGTAGTGCTAAAATAATCAAATCGAAATTTTGTTGAACCCACATGTCAGATTAGAGTTTTGAATGATCAGGTTTCAGGCCTCTAGGAAATTCGCTAACCGAAATTATATTTGGTAAGGGAATTTGATAGCATTTGCAACTATAAATAGGTGATTACCAATCACAATATCTCATTTTCACACCTTTCTTTTCCTCTCCTTTACTAAACCTCAATCAAATTTTGTATAATAACACTCTCATCCCATTCTCACCATAACCAACTTTATTAAATCGTTATTAACTAGAAGTCAACTCTACTGTTGAGCTGTTGGAGTTCAAGCGCTAATGGGGTATTCAATTCTAACCTTCGGAGATCGTTTAGGTGAGTATAATACCAACATCCTGCTATTTTTCTTCTATTTTTGTTTGCATGTGACGTTAAGAAACGTCTTAACCTTGATGTGTTGTTGTTTTTGTGCTCATGTTGAAATATAGGTTGTTTTGGAAAAAATATGGGTATCGCCAACTCACCAGAAAGTGTCTTTGCTTGTGTGTGAAATAGGTAAATACTTGCAAAGACATTAACAAATTGTTCTTTATGTGCTTAGGTTGTTAATAGTTAGTATATTTGTACGAGACAAAAAAAATAATATTGAGACATGTCGATTGTGTAAGATGTCTAAGTTCAAGTACTTTAGACACCCGATTGGAAGCGTACGATGTTGTTAGGGATATTTATTTGATCATCCAAACAACCTTGAATAATGATAAGCTCTAAAAGCATGATACTCTGTCTTGGTTCTATTTATTTTTATATAAAATGGTAAATGACAAGGTCATACCTACAATAATTATAGTTATGACCTTTGAGTGGTATGATGCATGATTGAGTTTTTGTTTTGGTGAAAATTGAAAGTTAAAGTTAAAGTCATACCGACAATTGAAAGTGTCATAACTTGTGTGCAGTGGATATTGAATGAGATACTCATGTAGTTGACTTGCATGAATGTGGCGAAGTCCATTGTCTCGTGTATGGGAACACAAGGTTGACTATTTACCTAGTTTTTCTGAAGGGGACATTATTACAAAGCTAGTTAGATTAGATGACACTATAAGGCAGGTTATCTTGGCTTGATTTGGGTTGTCATCGACTTATGATGTCTTGACTCTTCAAGTCAAACAACACTCGTCTAAATGTTATTTGGGAGTGTTTCTAGCAATTAGGGAAAAGGTGAAAAGTCTGCATTGACATGCATTCATTATTATATAGGCATTGATCTGAGGGATGAATATTTGAGAATGGTTGTTTTGTTTGATATATGTGTTGTTTGACCTATTACTTATGTACTTTACTATATTGTTACCATTTTTATGGTGGCGTGAGATTCTTAGCCATTATGGGGTTTGTCTTGAATTTTTATCTATGTTTTTTGGGAGTGTTATTTAGGAGTGTTTCTAGCAATTAGGGAAAAGGTGAAAAGTATGCATTGACATGCATTCATTATTATATAGGCATTGATATGAGGGATGAATATTTGAGAATGGTTGTTTTGTTTGATATATGTGTTGTTTGTCCTATTACTTATGTACTTTACTATATTGTTCCCATTTTTATGGTGGCGTGAGATTCTTAGGCATTATGGGGTTTGTCTTGAATTTTTACCTATGTTTTTTGGGAGTGTTTCTAGCAATTAGGGAAAAGGTGAAAAGTCTGCATTGACATGCATTAATTATTATATAGGCATTGATATGAGGGATGAATATTTGAGAATGGTTGTTTTGTTTGATATATGTGTTGTTTGACCTATTACTTATGTACTTTACTATATTGTTACCATTTTTATGGTGGCGTGAGATTCTTAGCTATTATGGGGTTTGTCTTGAATTTTTGTCTATGTTTTTATCTATGTTGTTGAGTCCATTGCATGATGATATTTGTGTTCGTTGATAAGTTGATTTGATATGTTTATATGACTCATAGTTGGTTGATTTTTTGAATATATGTATGTATATTACATATATATATATATATATATATATGTGTGTGTGTGTGTGTGTCTATGTCTGTGTGTGTGTGTGTGTTTTACGATGATAATATGGTTAAAGTGTTTATTATGCATATTACGTTTTGTGTGTGTTTAATATGTGGTTTTCACATTTATAAACATTCGTTAGTTGGTATACAAAGGACACAACTTATATATGGTCCAATGTTTAAATGATGTCTTAGACTTAGACCATGTAGTCCTTAGGTCACTTCTTGTGTTGGACTCTACCATGTGATATGAGGAATGTTTTCTTTTGTAAAAATATTTTATTATTTTAAATAAATAACTAGAATCACAAGGACATTTAGTAATAGTATCATTTGAAAGAGTTATATGATAACTACAATTTATGAAATGTTTATGAAAAGATTTTAATTTTTGAAATTTTTTTCGCTATTTCCATACTTTTAGACAAAAGGGTGTCATAGTAAGAGACTCAACAACTTTAATAAAATTATTATTAAGTTCAAATATCAGGATAGTTATGTGTTATGATTAACAATTAATCGATTATATTCTCAACTTAATTGATTATCTACAAAATAGTTGATTATAGAAACCATTTAATCAATTATTACCACAAGTTTCACAAGAACAACACTTACACTATTTTGTGAGTTTTACTTTTCACCTAATCAATTAACTTAAGCATATAATCAATTATTAATCACCCAATCAATTAAAATATTATTATATTTGATAAATTATCCTATTAATTTAATTCATTAAAAAATAACAAATATCAATTACAAATTTAACAAAATAAGTCAAAAATATGATCAACTCATCAACAATAACCACAAACTATAAAAACATTTAACACAACATTTAATCAACCCAATTATAAATTATCGAAAATTAGTATATTTAATTATCATATTAAATTAGACAGCACGCCATAAGAGGCGATCTCAACCATCAATTATTACAAATCTAATATATTCTTCCAACAACAATACTAATCAACTAACCATGACTTTATCGAGATTTTGGTTTTATAGGACATTTTTATTCAAATTAAAACCTAAACCTACTCATTATCCTTAAAAGTCAACCCCACTTCGTATTTAAAGAAAAAATGTGATTTGAATGAAAGGATCTAAATGAATGGGGCCTTGTTTTCCAAAAACCATAATTTAAATTTAAAAAAATAGAAACAAAATTGAAAGATGATCTACCGAATGAAATTCAAATATGAAACAACAACAATAGCTGTTATATGTTTCTTGACGTTTGTATAAATATCTACCATCATGAATAATATAAAATATTAATAATACTCCTAATGACTCACAAATTTCCCATATATAGAGTTTGATCAAATTGGATTATAGGGTTAGAATTTAAATTCCAAAACAAAAATCAAAATAAGAAGATTCAATTTCTGTCACAATTTGACTTTATTAAATTTATTGATTAAATTGATAATGACAGTAGTCCAATTAGCAGTGATGAGTAGAGGAAAATGATAAGAATAATGTTCAATGCATGATAGAGGAAAGAAGCAGAAGAGGATTGAAAGATGATTTACCGAATAAAATTCTAATATAAAACAACAATTGTTGTTATATATTTCTCGACGTTCGTATAAATATCTAACATAACAAATAATATAAAATATTAATAATACTCTTAATTAATGACTCACAAATGTCACATATAAAGTAATTCAGGAAAATCATTAAAGAAATGCACAGACAAATGATTTAAGAAAGAAAATAAGTAAAATGGTATAAAGTGGTTCAATAAAATCATTAAAAAAATGTACACACAAATAATTGAAGAGAGAAAATAAGTAAGATGATATAAAACAATTTAATAAAATCATTAAATAAATGCACATATATTTCAAAAAATGTATCATTTAATTTCATCCTTATGATATATTACAAAAATATATATGAATACGTGTTGAAGTGTTGTAACTCCCATGTTTTTGTAGAATAGTTTTGAAATAATTTATTGAGTCATATGTGTTGTTTGTAAAATATTTAGATGCTTAGACATCAATATATGATAGTTTTAAATAATTATAAGTACAAAAATTGATTTGTACTATTGATAAATCTATTTGTGTACATCAATCAACAAATACCGATTTCAAAGAGATTTTATTTGATCTTACATTTAAGGATTGTTTAACTTTCAATAGATTTTAAACATGATAAAAGGTCAAAATTGGTGTACCTCTAACTACATTCCAATTTTGTGTGTGTTGAAGAAAACTCTTAAACACTCATAACTTTCTCATTCATTAACTGATTTTGATTTCCGTTTATTCTTAAGCAATCGAGAACCAAGAGCTATAACCAAATATCGATTTTCACCATTCATATTCATTCTTCAAAGCGTCAACTCTATCACAAAATAGTAGTATTTGATTTCTAGAATTACTTTTGTAATAAAAATCCAATAATAAAGTATAGATATTTACTTTATAAAAATTAATTATTCTTCTTGCATGTTGTGATTATATGATTTGAATGACTCTTTGAGTATATATATAATTACATGTTTATGGGTTTAAATGTTTGATCATGCCCTATTTGTTGTGAAAAACATTATATCACTAAGGGATAAATGGTTTGAGTGTTTTAGAATAAAAATATAATGTCATCACTAAACTAGAAATCAATCTATATAGATTACAAATTGATTTATGTATCTTAAAAATTGGAAATATCAATTTGTATAATTAGGTTGTTTGTCTTTGTTTGTATGTGAAAACAAATTATGGTCGAATTATATAATATAAATCTTGACTCCATTAAACTTTTTTTTTAATCTTTATAATGATTTCTTATTTGTTTAGTAGTGAAATATTACTTTTTTGTCAAAAGAAAAAGACCAAATTAATGATTTTTTTTGTTGTTATTGAAAGAATAATTAATTTTATTATTTCTATAAAAAAATGATATTTTATTTAAAAATATACAAGTAAAAAAACTAAAATAAATCAAAATAAAGATAAAGAATAAAATATAATAGACCAAAATTATATTTAAAAAGAAAAATATATAACTTGTGCTATTTTTTAAATAATTTTTATTATAAATATATAAACAAAAATAAGACAATTGAGGTTCGGCGTTTTGCTTATCAAAAACAAACAACCTTCGCCGTTTCAGATTAGGTTATCAAACCCTAAAAACCAACACATTCACTTTACTCAGCTTCTCTCCCCCTCTCTTTTGGCTACAGTACCACCACTCTCCAATCGGAACGTAAGAAAATGGCTGAGTACGATCTGACACCGCGTATGGCACCAAATCTAGACAGACATTTAGTCTTCCCACTCTTAGAGTTTCTTCAAGAGAGACAGTTATACGATGATAACCATATCCTTAAAGCTAAGATCGATCTTCTGAACAACACGAACATGGTTGACTACGCCATGGATATTCACAAGACGCTTTACCAAACAGAAGATGTTCCTCAGGATATGGTTGAAAGGAGGGCTGATGTTGTCGCTCGTCTTAAGTCTCTTGAAGATGCGGCTGCTCCTCTTGTTGCTTTTCTTCAGAATCCTGCTGCTGTTCAGGAATTGAGGGCTGATAAACATTACAATCTTCAGATGCTCAATGACAAATACCAGGTTTTGTCCCTTTTATTCGCACTTTTTATTGATTTTTTCCCTTTTATTTTTAAATTGCGATTGTTTCATGAAATAAATTTCGTTTTTGATATTTTATTCTGATTTGTTTGGATTTTTTTTCTTGGAAAGTGTTTGAATTAGTTTATTCTGAGGGAATATTTAGGTTTATGAATGAGTCACTTTTTTTAATTTGATGAAAAATGTAATTGATTATTAATTATCAGAAAATAAAATGATCCTCAACATTTAAGATAGTTTTTTCTTATTTGTTCGGATTGTTTTTTTTTTTAAATGTTTGGATTAGTTTATTTTGAGGGAAGAGTTGGGTTTATGAACGAGTAACATTTTATAATTTGATGAAAATTGTAATTGTTTATCGAGAAATAACAGGATCCTGAACATGTACGCGGTGTAATTTTTTGCTTGTTAGATTTGGTATATTAGGCGTGGAATCTTCATTGTGCAGAAATTGAGTAGCATTTGATAGTTTTTTTTAATTTGTTTGGATTAGTTTATTCAGAGGGAAGAAGTGGATTTAGGAATGAATAACCTTTTTTTAACTTGATGAGAGCTTTTGAAGAGAAAATGAGTTGATTATCAGAAAAAAATAGGGTCCTAAACATGTAAGATAGTTTAATTTTTTGCTTGTTAGTTTCTTGTAGATTATTAATGGAATCATTGGAACAAGTTAGGTAAAATATTGAGTTTTTTTGGAAGTTGTTTGTTTAAGTATGGGCTGTTGGGTGATTTAAGCTGCCAAAGGGTATAGAGCGATCAGATCATATAATAAGGGGGTGTTTTGTTAACAACTCATTTCTATGCTTTATTCATAAGACAATAACACACAAGAGGATTGTGGAAATTAGGGATTTGTTTGAATCCCATAAGCTATAGTGCTGTTATAGCCGCTATTAAACAATGTTGATATGTATAAAATGGTATGTGGCATATACTATTAACCGTCTTATAAAGTATTTTGTGGGGCTTATTTCATAAGCTTTCATTAGTTTGTGGACGTATTATAGACTATTTTTATAAGCTATTTCAAACACTTACAAATGACCCTAATAAGCTTTCTTGCTAGTAAGGGTTTAAACAGAATCATTGTAATGTAATCTCTTCTCATTGTTTTTTCAAGCTTTTGTCTTTTTTGTCATATTTTTCTTCTGGATGTTTGAAATATGTTGTATTTGAGGTCTGATTTCCAAAAGGATGATTCTGTTATTACAGATTGGTCCTGCACAGATAGAGGCATTGTACCAATATGCCAAATTTCAATTTGAATGTGGAAACTACTCTGGTGCTGCTGATTATCTTTATCAGTACAGAGCTTTATGCACAAATAGTGAAAGGAGTTTGAGTGCATTGTGGGGAAAGCTGGCTGCTGAAGTATTGATGCAAAACTGGGATATTGCTCTTGAAGAGCTCAATCGCTTGAAGGAAATAATCGACTCAAAGGTTATTCATCAGTTGGTTTTCTGAGTAGCACCACTTTTATGCATGTAATGCTGATTGTCTTACTATTTGTAAACTTTTTTGCAGAATTTTTCATCACCTATGAATCAGGTGCAAAGCAGAATATGGTTGATGCATTGGAGTCTGTTCATCTTTTTCAACCATGACAATGGAAGAACCCAGATAATTGATCTGTTTAACCAGGACAAGTATGCATTGTTGACTTTTCTTCCCTTTCTATGGATGCCTTCATTTGTTTTAAACCAGAACACAAACATTTCCTATACTTTGTTTTTATTGTTAATCACATAATTCTTGTCAAATGCTTCCTCTCTTTTCGGTCACTATTTCGTGCATCTCCTTGGCTCAGTATTTTAACTGTTGCTTTGTCTAATATGTGATATCATTTCTAGATATCTTAACGCAATCCAAACTAGTGCTCCACACCTTTTACGATACTTGGCCACAGCATTTATCGTGAACAAGCGTAGGAGGCCTCAATTTATAGATTTTATTAAAGTTATTCAACAAGAGCAGCATTCATATAAGGACCCCATCACTGAGTTTTTGGCTTGTGTTTATGTCAACTATGACTTTGATGGCGCACAAAAGAAGATGAGGGAGTGTGAAGAAGTAAGTGCCCTTTCTGTTGTTAGCGATATATGTCAACTGTTGAAGTGATGTAGCCTGTATTGTTCATTCAGTTTTCATTTTCTTATAAAACTTTTCTATCTATTGTGCTTATGATTGTATGAATGCAGGTAATTCTCAATGATCCCTTCCTTGGTAAACGAGTTGAGGAAAGCAACTTTTCCACCGTACCATTAAGGGATGAGTTCCTCGAAAATGCTAGGCTATTTATTTTTGAGACATACTGTAGAATACATCGACGCATTGACATGGGGTATGTACCTAGTATCTGATACGAATATTGTAGTTCCTGACGTGTATCCAACTTTTTTATAAGCCCCTATTTTTCACCTGATAAGCATGCTTCGACTTCTGTGATCATAATCTTCGATAGTCTATCAAAATCAAATGTGCACAACATAAGTGTTGTGCTTTTTCTTACATTGCCAAAAGTTTGGCCCTATGATGCTTTATTATTTCTCTGAATTTTACTATGTTGATGAATTACCTATGGTCCACTTTACATGCAACACAACACAATTAAATTTGATAGTGGGGTTCTAAAGCAGCTACTAAATTTTTTATTATAATGTTTCACAATTGCTGTTATTTCTTTTAAACAGAGTACTGGCCGAGAAGCTAAATTTGAATTATGAGGAGGCTGAGAGATGGATTGTAAATCTCATCCGAGGCTCAAAGCTTGTTGCCAAAATTGACTCTGAAACTGGAACAGTTATCATGGAACCTAATCATCCAAATGTGTAAGTTATCAATAACCGACTTGATAAATAAGGACTTATATTTTATAGTCTTATTGCTTTCTATTATATTAATAATACTATTACTTCTATTATGGTTTTCTAAGAACCTTACCTTAATCTTTGAAATGCTTCATGTCATGTACAGGTATGAGCAGCTGATAGACCATACCAAGGCCCTTAACGGTCGTACTTACAAGTTGGTCACTCAACTTCTGGAACATGGACAAGCTCAAGCAACTCGATAAACTTTCTAGGTAGACTAAGAAGAGTATTTGTTCTATCTTTCCCCGATGCAACAATTTGTTCTTTTGTTTTTTAGATTACATTCATATTCATGGGGTGTAACCTCTTACATGAAGATGGTTTTTCTGATAACTCTTGTTTTACTGTCAGACTTGTAGTATTTATAACTACAATTTTGTTTAATACATTTTCCATAACTTTCCTCATTCCAACTTTAGGAATATGACATCTACCATCTTTTATTTTTTACGAATATACTATTTATTAAGAAATTTTTAAGAAATTTTTCAGAGTGAGGAAATGGTTAAATATCACTTTTTGGAAATACTGATATTATGACCCAGTTCATCACTGTTTTGTTTCTGGATTTTATAGCTTCAAATTATTGGGGTCTTTTGTGTCTTAAATTTGCAAACAAGCAATTTAGTTCTTCCAACTTTTAATTAGTTAGTCAATTTCGTTCATTTTTTGAATTTAGGATCATAACCGATGCAACCAAATGTTATTCAAGTTGATATATAGATCTTTCGTTGACATTAGTAGATGATTTTACTTCGTAAAAATTTGACTAATGATTGATGTTTTATAATTTATTATGTGGTTTAATTGTCATTTTATTAAATTGAAGGATAAATTGTTCAATTTTTATAATTTTGAGGATCAATTTCATGATTTACTGTTATTTTTTTTCCTTTATGTTTTTACATTTTTCCCTGTGTATTTTGTGATGTTGGGGGGTACTGCGAAAATTTATATCTCATTGTTTTTTCGGATTGAGTTTTTTTACTATCAAATCTAAAAATTCTAAAAAATGCCAAAAAAATAATGTAAAGGGTTAACTCTTGGTTGGGATTTTGATCCCTAGCTGGTGCCTATGAAAGATATACCGAGAGAGGTTCACTCTTTAAATAAATTACAGTTATATCAAGAGATTAATTGTCCCAGACTCCCAGTTACTCAGATATCCTCGTTTATATAAAAAACGATTGTATACCAATCAAATTTCTTTAATACAAACCATAATTTTTTAAAAAGCAAGAAAAAGGCAAGCGGAGACAGAAAGTGATTATAATCCTAACTAGGAGTTGGTATCACAACCACAAATTCATCAATCACACCAAATCTTTATTATCATCAATCACACCAAAACTTTATTAATAAAGAAAATGACAACACATAATTAGAATACAACGAAGAATACAATAAACTTTAGCAGATTATCAGCTGGAAATCGTGCTCATAAACAAATGAAGAATACAATGGGGATAGATAGAATGAAAATAAGATGTATACACATTTTAGACATGTATTATGTACTGAGTAGATATATTCTCCTTTCCGTTGCATAAACACACATCAAGGTAGCTAGAAAGGCATTTGATATGTTGGAGCACGAGTTCAATTCCGAGATACTCCACTTTCTCTACTCAAGTGTGTGTGAGTTTTGCAGCTAATTAAACTCTTTAGAAAAAAAGATATATTCTCCTCTCCAAAACCAAGAAGAAAATATCTATTAAAACTAATATCATAAATGGTCCGAGAAAACACTTCATATATGCATGTGAAGATTTTCAACTTGATAAATTATCCCTATATATACCCTTCTTTGTGAGGCTTAATCCGATTGGAGTACATATTCAAAAATCATGCTCTTTGCCTTGGTGTGCTCAAAGACCTTACCTTTGCTTTGCTAGATTCAGTCACAGCCATGTATTTAGGAAAAACAGGAGAATTTTGCAAGGAACTCTCATCCCCAACTGAACTTCTTTTTACATGAGAAAATGATTTTCTTTGGACTGAAATTTGTGAACTCAATCCTTCTTGCACTTCATTTCTTATGGTGATATTTGAAGGATGATCCCAATCACATGTTTCTTTATGTAGCCACTCTCCTAGAGTACGACAGCTATCTCCTCCAAATTCCTTGTTGTGCACATATTCTTCCATCATTTGGGAAAATTTTCTCTCCTAAAAATATAAATTACAAGGGTATTAGTTAGATTGGGAGTGATGCATAAGTGCAAAGTGAAGGAATAATAAATTGAAAGTAGATGGTACAATTGTAAAAAATAATGTATTGGAAACTAAAAGGGACGGTCTTCTTAAAACAAATTATTTTTGCAAATGCGACGATTAATGTGAGACACAGGGAATACTAATGTTTAAAAAAGGAAGGTTTAATTCTCAATTACCTTTTGTGAAGAAGAGTATTGCCTCATGCGGTCTCTTTTGACAATAGCATCTTGCTTTCTTAACCATATGGCTTCAATGTCTTCTCTTGAGTGTGAGCTACAATTCCAACTTCTTTGACTATGGCATTCCGGCTGCAAAATTTATTGACTGAATTAGACTTTATCTACTAACTTATGATCATGATATTGCAGTTGTCGCAGTTAGTTACATTGCAAACTTTAATATTGCAATAAAATACAGACAAATATAGCTGATGTAATCGCAGTTGCAATATTGTTGCAGAGAGACCTCTTAAACTATTATACTATAGCTGTAATTGCATGTTCAAACCGCAATTTAAAGCCATGTATATGATAGAAAACTATTTAACTATAAATCAGTTTTTTTTAAAGCAAAAAATTCAACTATAAAGAAATTGAAAAACAAGGTTCACTAATTTCTGGATATATTCTCTTATCTTGGGAAATGGATGACCAAAGATCATTTTGGATTGGTTTTCACACTTTTTCCTTACAAGTAACACAAATGTGACATATTTACCTTAAGTTCTTTCTCTTCTGTCTTTTTCTTTTGCTTTTGAAACTGTTTTATCTGGTCCTTTTTGAAATGTTCTTCCTCATTATGGCTGCTTCTTTCTTGAATTTCTTCCTGATTTTTTGCATTTGTGGGAACATTCTTCAAAGTTTTGGACACTTCACGCCTAACAGCTTGACCGCGGATTATGGCCTGCAATCTTATAACTCCCTTCAATGCTCTCAGTGCTTTCCTAGCCTGTTTCATTACTAATTAGAATTCAATTTCAAGTAAATTTAGAAGTACTTGATTCTTATGTTAGTCCACTTAGAAAGTCAATTATAGTTTCATTTTGTATATAGAATTGAAAATAGAGAATCAAATTGATCACAACAGAAGCTCATAACACAAAATCTATTGAATTAAAAGGGTAAATTAGTAGCAATCACAAATGTATCATTACAGTATCTTTTCAGAAGATATAACAAGATATTTAGCAGAAAATATGGAAGTCTAAAAAACCAATTAACCTTCACTAGAATGGAAGCAAAAGCATGGCTTATTTACTGCACTTTTACTAAAAGGAAGTAAAAAAAAGGCTTGATGGAATGAATCTAAAAAAGACTTTATGAAGAACAAGAACCAATATAAAAATTTAGATCTTAATTAAAAATACTTTTTAGTTAGTTTGAGTTAATTTTATCAAACACATTAAATTGAATATGCTAGCTTATCCACTGTGAGGTAACTTAAACACTATTCGCTATAAATCCATCTGCTACTAACTAACTTATGCTGTCATTCGATTATTTTTACCAGACATAGCCTTTGTCTATATCTTGCTAACAATAAATCTAAAACTTGAAGGCATTTTGACAATTCAATGATCAATACTACCAAAGAAGAACCAAGTAGTAGGAAGCTTACAAGATGTGCACGGTATGCGCTTTGAATCTTTATAGCAGCCAAACTTCTGTCTCCCTTGGAGAGATATGAATAAGAACGAGATGCACCTGTAAGCTTGACAACCTCAGCAGCAGCATGTGCAGCAGCAATTGCAGCCTCTGCAGCAGCTGTTGTTGCAATAGCCACAACCAAAGCATGCTTTTTCTGTTCTGCACTTGCTTCAATCAATGTTCTGTTTGAAGCTGCTGTAATTGTTGGGTATTGCTTCTGTTTTATCCTTCCAATTCTCCATACCCATTTCTTTTGCTTCTGAGATTACACAAAATAAACATGAATCAATATAACTTCTGTACTGAATGTAAGATTTTCTCTAAAAACAATTGGGAAGCAAGAAATCATTGTAAGTTAAAGTGACAATAATGACAATTTTACAATTCTCCTCCGAGGGGATATATACTCAAACCCTTGAAGTTATAAGGTTAAATTCTTCACATTAAACTGACATCTCACGGATCATTTGAACTTTGTCCCTTAAAATTTATAAGATCAGACTCTTATTATTAAACTGACATGGACACCATTAAATTGTAACATTAACATAACAATATATAAGAAAGATTAGACATGTATCTCTTACTTTGTCCTTTGACTGAGAAATGAATAGACTTTTCACCCATCCAAACCAGCTTTTCCTCTTTGCCATGAAGATTTATGACATCACTCAAACCGAATTCTTCACACACCATTTCTATTCATCAACAACATCCTATACTTGATCTTCAAAAAAGAGAAGGAAAAGTCATGAGTAACATATATATAGGAAATAAAATAGCATAACTTACACACAAAGTGTACCCAAAAAATGATATGTCTCTAGTTAACTGCATGTTTGGATTGACAAAATCACAGCGTGTCAATGTGATTTTGACAAAAACTCTACTATAGAACTTCAACAAAATTACAGTGCCACCATGATTTGAACAAACTCAGTGTCAACCCAAAAAATGCTCTAAACATATTAGTATCACCACAAGTTAGGCCACTTCAACAAACTAACCTTTTGATAAAGTAGGTGACTCCAATGACTTGTGTTTTATGAAGTAACTAAAAAAACGATGGTGAAGTTATCCAAAGAAAAGAGAAACTTGTAAACACCAAGAAGATAATGATACCCTTGTGATATTTCAAACATTCAAGTTGTTGAAATTTGACAAGTTTCTTTGCACTGTGTGTGTCATCAAAATTTATATATAGCCTTGTTATCCATGAGTAGCATGTGGTATATAATATAAGCTCATAATGTGAAAAGAGTTTGCATTGGGAAAGCCATAAGGATCAATGATTCTTGTAATGATGTGGTCAATGGAGTTGGCCTCCTTTGATGACCCATGGTTGCTTAAAACATAAACTCTAATTAATGGGGTCACTCTTGTCTCTCTTTTCTAACTTTCAATTTATTAACTTCAATGGTCCATTTGATATGTTTGGATTATCAAACTAACTACAATGACATTTTGTTTTCCATTTTCCGTTCCCTCGGGAAGGCGCAGAGGGAGTACACCGGACTGTTATAAAGAAATAAAAAGGGAAATTAAAAACATTTATTAAGTTGAATTATAAGATTCTATTGTTATACGTAAGGTTTTGATTTATTTTAGTCAATGAGACAAACTAATTTAGTATTTGAGAAAAATAAATATAATTTGTAGTTTTGAAACAAATTAAATTGGGATAATTTCATTTACACCTTTATATTTTGTTTTCTTGAAAAATAAAAGATGAAGGAAAGAAAAGAACATCTTTTTACTTAGCAACATCTTTTTACTGAAAGTTGGATGATTATTTAGCAACATCTTTTTACTTTTTCAAATTATCAATGATGAGCAAATATATATAGAGATTCTTACAAATTAGTTTTGCATAGTAAAATAATTATTTTTCGACGAAAGTCTAAAATGATTTTATATTGTGGATGGATATATATAAATTAAATTTTAAGAGAAAATAAAAAGATATATATATATATATAT
>JBBPBT010000881.1:3136883-3176520 GCA_037974875.1 Cicer bijugum | reverse complement strand
AATAAGATTATATTTTTAAGTATAATGAGATACTTTTAAAATAACACAATCGGGTCATTCGTGTCACGTTACAACTTTTTTGATAGTTTCAAAAAATTAATATAATCAACTTACTTTTTCATATTTTTTTATTTCCTACAAATATCTTTCACCAGTTAAATAAAGTATAAAAAAATTAAAATTAAATTATTTTGATTTAGCTTAATCTTATTTGAGACTAAAATTTATCTTTACATTAAATTAAATCTCACTATTTTTTCACTCTAAATAAAAAGATGAATTATAATAACTAGCATAAATACTATACTAACATCTCTGTATCCTTCAGAAAAAAAACTCTTGTTTTCATATACCGTATACTATTATTATTTGTTTAATTTTAATGTGTTTGTTATTGTTATGGTTTTACAATAGGGGATTGTTAACACGCGACTTTAATGAGACAGGTACATATTAAAGAATAAAAAAAATACAATTTCTAAGACAATATTCTCATATTTAATTTTTATAACATGTTATATTCAAGATATTTGTTAGTATTTTTATTTTTAATATTTATGTTATATAAATTTTAAAAGATTGTGTTGTAAAGACATCTTCTATACGTATGATATAGATTTAAAATTTAAAAAACATTAAATTATGAGCATGCTATTTTTTAACCTTGAAGTTGGCCAGTCTATTATCATCATAAATTCTTTTATTTTAACAAAATATTATGCAAGAGGTGAAAAAAGTCTTTTAGGAAATGGTATTTGCGCTATTTTAATAGAAAAAAAAGTGGTATGATTTTGCTGAAATATTATCCGAGGAACCCGAACCGGAGATCATAACCCGCTGCTTTCGGCTGAGGGGGCAATATCCATTCGCTTTAATTTGTGAATTTGTTGAATTTGTGAAATTTCAGAAATAATAGCATGTGAGAGTGACCAATCAAAACACAACCGTAAATTCACATATATTATCACGGAGGTACTATTATACAATTTTTAAACCAACAACCTATATTTAACTATTTAATGTGGTGTCGCCATATAATTGAATGATAAAAACTTTAATCGATTAATATGTTCTAAAATTGTGTACAAATATACATGAATGTAGACAATTCATTATTAAGTAAGTCCATATAATTAAGACGAGTAGTTTATATATTCATTATTTTAAAATTTTGAATGGTGATGTCATATCAAAATCTCTTGTAAGTATTAGTCCCACATCTTAGAACTTCTAACAAATATTGCATATATAGAATATATTTACATATATATATATATATATATATATATATATAAAAGATATTTTGACTTAATCAATTTTCTTAGTAGTATACACATATAGTTGATGATTTTATATAGAAATTCAGGTCCCAATTTCTCTATGGTACTTGATGTTAGCACGTTCTTGAGAATTTAAGCGCAAGCCTGATCACTATAGGGGTCCATCTAAAAGCATGGGGTACTAATAAGGTAGCTTTAGAGCTGTTTTGGTGCCCTCTAATTAAAGTCTTAAAATCAAAGAATTTTAATCATACCTTTTTTAATTTCTTTTCCACAAATTAATTATCTGAGATAATTTAATGAGAAAAAAAAAAGTTCCTTTCGTGCTGTTTCATTGTCCCAACAAGGTGTTCATTATGAGACAAGTGCAACAAACTTTGCTTATCTCTGTAACCTGCTGGTGGTAGGTTTCTTTGTACCGGGACAGATCTCAGACATGTTAAATATACCATAAATTTTAGAAAGCAATTCCCCATGAATAGTTCCTTCATTTTTATCAACAAAAAAAAAAGTTCCTTCATTCGTAGTTAAAGTTCGTGAATTATTTATATAATTTGATAATAAACAATAATATCTAGTAACTTTTGCTACTTATTTTAGACTATTAGTATCTAGTAAAGTTAGTAGGACTTTCTAAATTATATTGTAGCTAAAGATCATTGGGCCATCATATATTTATACTGCTCATAGTTCGGTATATGATTATTCTCTCGGGCCGGCCTGATACATGCATAGATATGTTAATGATCTTTGCCTAAGCTGTCTTAATGAAAGTATGCATAGAAATTAAAATGGAAGTTTCTTTTCTAAATGTATCTTCAAGTTGGTCAATTCCTACATGTACTTGAGAACGTAGTAGAAACTACCAGTTATAATATATAAAAGTGTATGGGTCAACCGAATCATAATCATGATTCTAACATATAAAAGATTATTTTGGTATTTCAGATAACTTGTATTTTAATAAAAAAAATTGTCTCATATAGTGATGAACGAGAATTTTAATTTTTATCCAATCTCTTAATTTTCAATTTCTCAAACACAACACAATTGAAAAGACTTAGCCAAGAAAATAACTAATTGTTCTAAACTTTTGATTCCTTTTACTTCAAATGATTATGCTAAGAAGGAAACTATGTTCCTTAGGTATGAGTTCTTCAACTAGTTCAAAGAGTGTTAAGCACGATGTAAATGTTTAAACTACTAACTAAATGCTTTAAGTAAAGTAAAATAAATTGATAAAGATAACGTAAAAAACTTATTTAATTGATATTGTGTGCTAGAAATATTACAAGTACTGATATTTATAGGCAAAACTAATTCTATTGGCCATAAAATTTGACTTACAAACATGTAACCGTCCTCAGTTAATTACGTGAATAATGTATGATAACTTTCATAGGAGGGAATTTGTGGCACCCCATGATTGTCTCGTTTTCTTGTTTCTTCAGCCTATCACGTTGTCGTTATTCACACACATTTTTTTCTTCCTATTATCGTACCTCCGTATTGATCATTAAAAGCACTAAGAATGTTGAAGGCGATTATAATTGTGGAATTATCAAGTTGTAGTGGGTTTTGACTGAATCTTGGACCACCGCGACCCTTGCGAACTTTTGTACACCTACTAAAGACTCAACAAACTCATATTCGATTGCTTCTTACGCATCTAATCTTCCCTCAACTTAAAGTAATTTGGCTAGCCCAAAATTAGATTGTTTTTCGTTTTCGCCTAACAAGTTATTTGGTTTTAGGTGTAACCAAATGCCAAATGCTTCACATTATTGGATAGCTGAAAGCTATTGAGATGATTTGACACTAATAGTAATTACTGCACATGAAGAATGCCATCATTGCGCTATAAAATAGAAAAGTACTCATCACAAACCCTCCATCGGCTCACAAAACGACTAAGCTTAGTGATACATGCCGATTAATTACCTTAACAGTAACGTTGTTTATTCAACTAATCAAACCTGATTTTTGCTTGATAACTAGAATATAAATAATCTTAGCAATTTCATATTTTATTACTCTTCACTTCATGCTATCTATTTTTATGTTTTATATATTAGTGGCTTAGACCGCCACTTAAGTTATATATAGAATTTTTTTTCTTTCATTTGTCTCTTAATGAGAATTAGCCACCTAGTTTCATTACTACACTATTTTACTTATTATGTATGAGTCACACCTTACTTATTTGTATGTATTGCAAGTGAAAGTGACATAACGGAGTAGTAGAAATTGGCATTAGAAAATTTATTAATTTTCATTTCTTTTTAAAATTTAATTTATTCCTTATATGAATGTGATACATATAATCCTTATCTCTACGGTCAATTTGTGTATTCCATTATATCAACTCTCGTAATTTTTCTATCAGTTTTATGTTTTATGCTCTTCATAAATTAAATTCTATGCAGGATTTAGATTCTTTCATGTTTGAATTAAACATGAAGGGTCATGCTCATTATTTCACCATTAAAATGTATTACTTATAATTTTTTAAGTAGTAAATCTCAATACATTTTAATGGTAAAATAGTGAACACAACCCTCTCATGTTTGATTCAAATACGAGAGAATCCAAATCCATCAAACAAATAGTTAATTTAGGAAGAGGAATATTAATCACAAATGACCAAATGGATTAATAGTTTTAGTAAAAAGATTGATAATTGAATCAAAAGAAAGAAAAAAAATAGAATTATAAATTTTGACATTAATCAATGATCATTTACTATATTGCATGATGCGTTAAGATCAATGTCAACAATGTAAGTATATATATATATATATATATATATATATATAAAAGAGATATCAAATTACACCAGAATAGTTATACTGAGAGTTACACACATTCAAAAACATCGTGTTAGTTGAATATTTTTCAAAATTAGTCATTTGATTGAAAGTTAATATCATAATGATCATATTTATAAATTTTGAAATTATATACTACTACACTGTTGATGTTGATCAATGAAGCTTGATGAGATAGAAAACTATTATAGATTAATGCCTATGATATAAACTTTCAATCCAACAATTTACTTTGAAAAATATTAATCCAATACGCTGTTTTTGAATGTGTGTAACTATTTGGGTATAACTTGATATCTCTTCATATATATATATATATGGAGTATATCAATTGAGAGGAGTTTTACAACGAGATGGTGAGAGGGTTAAATCTTGACCACACATCTATACATGGATGATCAAGATTAGAAGAAAAAGCCATATGGCTTTTTTAAGTAATCATATGTCACTTAAATAACTCTTAATCATAAATAGTGTTCCATTTTATTCTCAATATTGGCCTTCACTTTAGTACGTAGGTCCTTGACATACTTGACTCTTTCATTGTCATCCATATTCAAAATATCATTACTAAGAGGTAATGAAGCAAATCAAGTGGAGTTAATGGGTTAAAGCCATATGCAATCTCAAATGGAGAAAATAATGTGGTCCCATGTGGAACTGTACTATATGCAAATTCCATAAATTGAAAACACTATTCCCAAGCCTTAGGATCTACATGCAAAAATGTTCTAAGCATGGTGCCAAGGGTTCTACTGACCACTTAGTTTTGTCCATCCATATGAGGATGACAAGTAATGGAAAATAATAATTTGGTACCTAGTTTAACCCACAAGGTTTTCCAAAAGCGACTCAAGAATTTAGTATCCCTATCTAAAATAATGGATTTGGGTATACCATACAATTTTACAACATCTTTGAAAAACAAGTTAGTAATATGACTTGCATCATCAACTATATGATAAGGAATGAAATGAGTCATCTTAGAAAAAAGATCCCCAACAAAAAAAATGATATCACCACCATTTTTGTTCTTGGGTAGCCCCAACACAAAAGCCATGGACAAATTAACCCAACGAGAAGAAGGAATAGGAATAAGGGAATAGAAACCATGATGTATGCTTTTAGATTTAGTCTTCTTACAAATGATGCACCTAAAACAAGCTAAATGCACACCATGCTTCATTTTAGGCCAATAAAAATGTTCATGCAATATATCAAGAGTCTTATGCTCCCCAAAATGCTCCATTAATCAAAAGGTGCAAACACGAGAAGGGGGGGGGGGAGTTGAATTTTGTTTGCCAAAGTTGATAACTTTTTTCTAATTTGATAAAAATTGATTGGTTTTTATGAATTACTTAGATAAGAAGCAATCAGGTTCAGAGGTAGCAAATAATCAAAGCATAAATAAGTGGACACATAAATTTATCCTGATTCACCAATAACTTTGCTACATTGAGTTCCCTCATTCAGAAGGCTTTAATCCACTAATTCAAATACCTTGAATTACAAAGAACTTGACCCTCAAAGCCAAAAGTCCCAAGCACCCTGACAACCCCATACTTTTGAGGAACTAACCACCTTGAACCAATAAGACAAGTATTGTCCTAACGACCCGATAACCACATATTGAAGAAGGAACTAACCATCTTGACCCTACAAGCCAACTCTTCTCCTTACAAACTAACAACCCGTTATTGAAGAAAGAACTAAACCATTATCGAATTGCATACAAAAGATTGGAACTTTAAGTGTTTGCTTCTAACAAAGCTAATACTAATAATAACTGTCACACTCTAAGTAAAAACACTTAGAAAATATTTCTCATTCGAGCAAGTGTTTCTCTCTTTGAACTGTAAGACAACTCTTTTCTGTTTTTAAATGATCTTATTCTTTAGCCTTGAGTATCTATTTATAGTTAAAGTTTGAGCTTCAATTTAGTGCTTGTTTAATTCTGAATTGTATCATTTTCAGATTGAATTTATAAATTCTTTAGATTGGTTATGTTCCTATTTTGTTTAGATTGAGATTGTAAATTCTTCAAATTGATTTTGTTCGTATTTTATTCAGATTGATTGTAAGACCCATAATTTTTAAGTGTACTTTATGTATTTTAATGAATTTTTGGTATTGAATTCAGAGGCTTTTTGGCCAAGTTATTAATATTTTGGAGTTTATATGATCAAAAAGATATTTTGATACCAAATAGAATTACTCTTCGATAAATAAATTAATTTAACTTCGGTGAATCTTTTGCGAAGAGTTTAATGCGTTTTGGGTGAAAGGATAATTTAATAAATATCTAAAGGTTTTGAGATATTTGTTAATTATAATTAATATATATATAAATATAAATATATATATATATATATATATATATATATATATATAGATAGAAAAGGAAGGGAAGGAATTGAAAAGAAAAGAAATAGAAAGGAAAGAAAAAGGAAGAAAGGAAAAGAGAAGGAGAGAAAACAGAATTCCATCTTCTTCCTCCTCTGCCTCGCGAAAACCATTTTTCTCTCTTCCTCCATTGTTGCTCGTTTTTGCTTTCTTTTCTTTCCTTAGATTTCGAAATTAATAGTGGGTGATAGGGCAAAGATTTCTCAACTTCACTCCTCACCTTTGATTCGAAAACGAAGAAAAACGGTTTTAGGGATTATTAAAACTCAAATCTCCCCGTTTCATCTAGATCTAAGCTTCGTTTCGCGAAGAGATAGAAGGGAAAGTTGCTCACTACCACGCTACGGTGCTAGGGGACCAACTTTGGAAGCGGCGTTGCGAGCAGAGATTTTACCGGATTTGCTCGCGGTGCTGTAATCGCACGTTACAGTTGACGTGAAGGTAAGGGCTCCTTCCAAACTTTTAGTTTGCATTTAGGGACTTACTTGTGGTCGTGTGGAAAAGAAATTGTTAGGGTTGAAGCGTTGATTTGGGGAAAAACGAATTAATGCTTTATGGGTGAAATTCTAATGTGGGGTTTTGGTGATATTGATGAATGTTTCATGGAAAATGAATTTAAACTCATTTATGTATGATTTTGAATGAATGAAACTTGTGTGTTTGAGTGGTGGATTATGTTGATGTGTGTTCGTTGTTTTGACGTGTTCTAAATTGATAACTGATGAAACTTGAGATGTGTTTTGTGTGGTTTGTGTGGAAAATGATTTGGTGTAAATTATGGATTGAAATGTGAAAGTTGGTTTTGCGTGGAATTTGAAAACCATTAAGTTAAACGAGTATTAAGATTGGGGAATCTCTTAATGTCTTGTTTACTTAATGTGAGTTTGTGAAAAATCGTTTAAGTTAACTGAGCGTTAAGAATGGGGAATCTCTTAATGTCTTAGTTACTTAATGTTGTTTGAAAATCGTTTAAGTCAACTGAGTGTTAAGAATGGGGAATCTCTTAATGTCTTGGTTACTTAATGTTTGTTTTTGAAAATGGTTTCAGTGAAATGAGTATTAAGAATGGGGAATCTCTTAATGACTTGTTTACTGAATGTTTTGTTGTGGAAATCGTTTAAGTCAAAAGTATATTAAGAATGGGGAATCTCTTAATATGTCTGTTTGCTTAATGTTTTGGTGTGAAAATCGGTTAAGTAAATGAGTATTAAAAATGGAAAATCTTTTAATATATGCATTTACTTAACGCTTGTTGTGAATGGAGTTAGTGTATGCTCATGCATTTCATTTGGTAAATTGTGCTGACCCGTGATAGGTGGCACCTCGATAAACTGTACTGATCCGTGATAGGTGGTACGTTTACGATTTACTTTTTGGTAAGTTGTGGTGACCCGTGATAGGTGGCACCTCGGTAAGTAGTACTTTGGCCTGTGATAGGCGGTACCCTTACGACTTACGCTTTTTTCTTTTGGTAAATCGTGCTGACCCGTGATAGGTGCCACCTCGGTAAACAATACTGACCAGTGATAGGTGGTACGTTTACGATTTACGCTTTTTAGTAAATCGTGCTGACCCGTGATAGGTGGCACCTCGGTAATTGGTACTTTGGCCCACGATAGGCGGTACAATTATGATTTACGGCCCTTCAAGGAGGGTTTTGGTTTTAAATTCCGAGTCCATGCATTTTGGCATATACGCATTGCATTAGGGTGCTTGGCACACCAGTCGTGGTTAATTCAAATTATGATTGTGTTGATTTTGCTAAGTGTTATGTTTTGAAACTATGTGTAAGTGTGTTTGATTCAAATTGTGATTGTGTTGATTGTACTAAGAGTTATGTTTTGGAATTGTGTGATAGTATGTTAGATTGTAAAACGATTTCGAAACTCATAATGTCGTGGTGATTGTATGGATATTACTAAGTGTTAAGGTTTGGAGTGGTGTTTGAATGTGATTGAGTTAGTTTATGTATTTTTGAAGAATATACAGGGAAATCGATTTACCCAATCGATTTGATGAGTTACAGGGGCCCTGTTTTGCATGAAATCGATTTATCCAACCGATTTTGTAAGTTGTCTTTCAAAATCATTTAAGAAATCGATTTGGTAAATCGATTGGATTCAATTGGATTCAAGTCAGGGGCTTTGTCTTCCAAAAATCGATTTGCTCAATCGATTGAATTCTATACAGGGGCTCTGTCTGTCAGGAAATCGATTTACCCAATCGATTGAGTCAATCGATTTACCCAATCGATTGATTTAAGCCCAGAGTTCAGTTTTCACTAAAAACTTTCAGGAAATTGATTTACCTGATCGATTGGCTCAGGGGAAAATCTTATTTTGAGTTTGATGATTGATTGATCAATTGATTTATCAATGTTTTGTTCAATTATGTATTACTTGATGGATTGAGAACTTTATTTTGATTTCAATTTTAATTTGGCAAGCATTAAATGAACTTTTAGCACGTGGAAAACCCTTCTAAGATGTATGATAAATTGAAAAGGTTATTGTGCATTGAAAAGCTTAAATGTTATGTGTTAACTGTTAATTTCGGTTGGTGACCCTTTACAACTATTCTGGAAATCTGGGCTTTGCCCTCAGATGAGAGTCAGGATGATCCTACCGGTTCGTACCCTCCGGATGGGAATGTGGATGAGAGTGCTTAATTGGAGCTACGATAGGAGAATCTCACGGGGCGCGTGGAGATTACTCAAGGCGTATAGTTTTTTTTTGATTATGTATAGAATGATCAGACTAGGTTGTCACAGAGGGAACAAATGTCTTTCTTGTGGGTTGCTTTTAAATTTTAAACTGGAAGACTTTACCACTTTTGTTATGTAAACCTTTTGAATACATAATTTGTGAACTTCTTCCGCTGCTTGTTAATTATAAGAACTTAAATATGTATCCGAATGTGTTACCTTATTTATTTCTCTGATGTATTTTAATTTCTTTTTTTTAAAAAAATACACCCTCGCTTTGAAAAACGGGGTGTTACATTGATTATGTTCATATTTTGTTGTAGATAAATTTTGATAAAATCTTATTCAAATCTTGAACAAATCTTCTTCAAATCTTGACCATATCTTTTTTTTTTCAACTTGGTCAAAGATTTTCTTCAATTATAAATATGAATCAAATCTTATTTTAGATTTTCATCAATTATAAATTTGAATAAAATCTTATTTTAGATTTTCTTTAATTATAAATATGAATCAAATTTTATTTTAGATTTTCGTCAAAAACCTGAATCTTCTTTCATACTCTTTGAAGTCAAATATATTGTTCTTATAAAACATTGTTGTTATCATCAAAACTTGAAGTATAAAACCAACTTGGTTCCAACACACTTGACCCTCCAACCTATACACAAGAATATCATCAAAGTAAACAACCACAATTTTTCAAATGAAGTGTCTTAAAACATGGTTCATCAATCTCATGAAAGTACTAGGGGAATTGGTAAGGGAAAATGGCACAACTAACCATTCACAAAGCCAAACTTGGTTCTAAAAGCTGTTTTCCATTCATCATCCTCTCTAATGTGAATTTGATGATAACAACTTTTTAAGTCAATTTTGGAAAATACACATGCTTGATGCAATTCATGTGACATACAATTAAGCCTAGGTATATGATGTCACGACCCATAAACTACACTCTATGACCGACACATAAGCTATACTCCTAGTCTGGCAAGCCTATTAATTAGGGAGCTTACATCTCGTTGATAGTCCTCTCCTCCTACTGATGACATTTCTCATAGGGGCAACTCCATCTAACAGGTAACTCTCCCTAATCAATACGAGATAACTAGGTACACCTAACGCCATTAACAATTTCATAATTATAACAATGATTTCCCAAAAAAATGTATTTAAAATCATATCTCATTTCATCGTAATGCATAAAAACATATTCAATCGCATAATAATTTAATATTTAAATACTTTTAACTCATACGTAAATCAAATTAATATCATATTATATCACAAAGACCATTAAAATAAATAAATAAATGACGAAATCAAGATAACTTTCCAAGTTTGTGTTCCTCAAATTTTTAAATAAATACTTTAAGATAGAAAACAAGTAAAATATTAATTATAGCATTATAAAAATATATGACGATGACCTTTGTCAACTCACCACTTTGAAGAATCGCCTAATGTGGTTCTCCCACAACTCTCAGAGTAACTGACAAGACCACAACTAACAAATCATACAAACCATGTCAGAATAAGAAACACCTTTGGAGAGTAAACCTTGAAACTTTGGCAAAACCCTTTGGTGGGTATCACATTTAAGAAGCCATGGTTATCTTTTGATGATGTTTTGCAGATCTGGGTGAGTGAAACTGTGGGTTGTGAATAATTTGTGAATTGCATCGTTTATTTTATTTTATTTAGGAATTGAAACAAACCTGTTTAGAAGCTTTGGGAGCAAAATATGGTGAGAAGTTGAATTTTTTGATGAAGTAGGAATCGGAAAAGGAGTTTGAAGTTGCGGTGGTGGTGAATTATTGTATCCACTTGTGTGATATCTAGCTGTAAAAAAGTTATGGTTCTAAGTGAAGTGATATGAGGATTGTGTTCATTAACTTAATTAAACAAAATAATAACAACTAACATAATGTAAATCTAACAGGGATATTAAATTGTTGGGGTTAGATTTCATCAATCCCTTTCTCATATACCCTATTGATCAGTTATACGTATTCATGTGACATTTGTCTCAACAAACATCTAATTTGCTTAGCGAGTGAGTATGCTTCATGGTAAAGCAAATTTCAACTATCAAACCGCCTTTAATTTCACTCAACGAGGAATAGCATGATATGAAGTAGACAAACTTAAATCGTTGCAATAAAGAAAATATACCGATTGTCTAGTCCACAAAGCTTTCCTAACTACATGATCTCTAGGAAATAAGTTTTCTATAGGAGGTAAAGAATTTTGGCTACTTAAGTAATGAGAATGCTTGATATACTTTCCTTTTTGTTCTTTGATCTCTTTGTCCCTCTTTAGATTCTATTGATTTTGATAAGGACAAACTTCTTTGGGATTAAGAGGTAAAGGAGACACTTTAAGCTTTTTATGCACAAAAGAGTAAATGGGCTAACATTTGACAATCATGATGAACATTTCTATCAAATTTCCATGGTTGCCTTAACAAAATATGGCCGACCTCCATAGGCACAACATCACACAAAATTTTGTCATAATATTTTCTAATACTAAAATTAACCAAATGTTGTTTATACCCCAAAATATCAACATCTTCCTTTAGCCATTGAAGCCTACATGGCCATAGATGTTTAGTGGTTTTCAAGCCAAGTTTTGTGACTAATGTAGTGCTAGGAACATTGGTACAACTACCACTATTAACTTTCAACTAGCAAACTTTTCCATCAACTAGACATGTTGTTTGAAAAATATTTTCATTTTGGGAAAATCATCTCCCTTAACTTGGACTCCGAAGAGTCTACTAACCACGAGAACATCTCCTTCAACGTGATCCAATTCATCGTCACTCCCTAGTTCACTTGGGGAAGGTTGTGAAGAGTACATAAAAAGGGAAGAATCGATTTCATATCCCTCTTTAGCCTTTGCAATCATGGATTTTTTATTTGGGCAATTAGATGCAAAATGACATCTTCCTAAACATTTGAAACATTTAATTGAAGAATACGAAGAAGAACTGTGAAGAAGATCTTAAGGTTTAAAAGACTTACATTAATTGGTCGAAGCCAATGTAGAATCCGCGTATCTCTTGTGCTTGTTCCATTGTGAGGAGTTTTTGCATGAAGAATGCTTTTTATAAGTACTCTTTCTCTTCATTTTTTGTTCTACAATGGATGACTTGTGAATAAGCTCCTCAATATCCATAAAATATTGTAACTCAATCATATCTCTAATTTCATAGCTTAGGCCATCCAAGAACTAGTTATTTTGGCGTCATCCTCTAACGTTTGAGTGAATTCTTAAAGTCCTTATAATAATCATCCACCCTCTTGGAGCCTTGTTTCAACCTTAGTAGTTTTTGTCATAGATTCCTTTGATAATGAGATGGTAATCATCTAGTTTCCTAGCCCTACATCTTCTCATTTCCTTGAAATTTTGGTTCCACAAAAGTAAATCATGATCTTTAAACTCTAAGGTAGCCAACTTAACTATCCTTTCTTCTATAATGTCACGAGCTTCAAACAATTGATTTGTCATAAGCTCCCAATAAAGATATGTTTCTAGATTACTTTTTCCATGAAATGAAAGGAACTTTATTTTTCCACCTTCATATGTATCACTATATCTTTGAACTCTCTTCTCATTTCCATGACAATATCTATGGTTTCTATGATTTCATATCTCATAGTAGTCTCTAGTGTTCCTCACATGTTCTTTTTTTTTCTTCTAATTCCATCGATTTCAAATGCACGCATCTCCGTTTTGAGAAGATGTTCTATGATGAGATCTCACATCGCTTTGATTTGCAAGCTCTTCTCTCATTGTGATCATTTGATTATTCAACATTTGTGTGAAGTGATCCATAAGAGAAATAGTTATAAGACAAAGGGGTTTGGTAGACTTCCATTCATGATTTCAACAACAACAATATCAAGTATCACAATAATCAAGCAAATCACAAGAGCATGTTAAGATAATAAAAATAAGGCCCTCACCGCACACTAAGTGTTTACACTCAAGAAATGTATCACTCATGTATATCACTAAATGATGAATTTTTTGATAATGTTATATCTAGCCTTTTTGCACTCCCTAATGCAACTCTTCAAGTTCTTAAAACAACCAAACAAATTTCAATCAAGTTTGTGGTAAGCCTCTAAACAAATGTGACAAAACACACATTAAAGTTATCATTCAAGAGGCCAAATAAGACAAGATAAACGTTAAAGACAACAACATGGAATTTAAAAGACAAACAAGAAAGTGTAAGCAAAGGAAGACATACTCAAATAGATTATGAATGAAACAACAACTTAAGAAAGATTGAAACTAAATGACTAAATGATTCAAATATGTGAGTGACAAATATGTGGGAGGTAAGGTACTAATATAAAACATGCAAAGACTAATAAAGACAATAATGATTGATCTCTCAAAGTGAACCAAGTATGGATTTTTTTTTTTGTAAAATGAATTTTTCAATAAATGCTTTTGTGTAGAATCACCTTTTTAAATCACTTATCTTTCCAGAAATTTTTCTGCATATTTCAATTTCTCTCATTTTTCTGATCAAGTTAGGCTATTGAATTTCTAGAATCGGACATGTGCGAAAAAATAATATCAAAAACAAGTTTGTAACTGGAATTTTGGATCAAACAATTGCCAGTGAAGAAGATGATGGTACTGAAACCCATAAATTTTGTTTTTCTGCGATTTTATTTTTATCTCGATTTTTGAATTTTACCACAAATAAAGTGAATGATTACCAAACTAAACCTTCCTCACATACAATAACACTTATAAACAACAAACAACTCAAGATTGAACTAGATTTGGAACAAAATGAAACTAAAATTTCAAATACTTCAAAAACATCAAGATCACTAAATAAATTAATGACAAATACTACCACTTGGTGAGAGGCTCTAATACCAAATGATATGGATTTGAGTGCTTCCATATGAGTTCAAATATCTAACCAAGTGATATTGTCAAACAAAGTACCAAATAAAATGGAGAAAACAAACAAGAAAATATGGAAAATCAAAGAAATGTTAGAAATCACCACACATCAAAAGGAAATGATAAGATCAAGGTAGAATCATCACAAGAGTAAGAGACTCTTGATAAGATCCATGTTTGGATCAAAGAAGAACCCTAGAGAGACTTTCTCTAATCTCACACAAAGTGTTTTCGTTCCTTCAAAAGTTACCCCTATGTCTTATAATGAAAAGGCATATATAAACTAAGATTAAATGACATGGTGTCTAGGTTACACACAATTAATGAAATTGTGCCTAAGCTACCAAATATTTAGAAAGACACACAAGTCAACGTAATTCATAATTAAAAGGCATGATTATAACATCCCAAAATGAAAAACAAGTCTTAAGATATTTCTATGACCAAGAGATTAATATGATGTGGATCAATCTTGTCTCAGGTCTTAAGACTAAGAAAATTAACAACTTGTTTCTCTAATTGTTCCTTTTGATTCCTAGCTTTCCATCTTGCCAATGACACTTCCATTCCTAGTTCTTGAAGCTCATTCGCCTTCATGTAGGGTTGGTCCACATCAATACACATCTGAAACTCACTTTGCATAAGGTTAGAAAATTCATTTCACATGAGTTCTTCAGTGGATCTAAAAGTGATGTCATCCACATAGACTTATATAATAAGTTAATTTGATTTATCAATTTTTCTGAAATGTGATGTGTCAAATTTTCCTCTTGAAAACCCATTTTCAATTAAGAATGTACTTAGTCTTTCATATCAAGCTCTTGGTGGTTGTTTCAAACCATATAATGCTTTTGATAGTTTGTAAACATGATTGGGTTTTAGCTCATCAACAAACCCTAGAGGTTGTTTAACAAAAACTTCTTCATTTAAGAAACAATTTAAAAAAGCACTTTTGATAGCCATTTGAAAAAGTTTATGCATTTATGAACAACATATGCAATGACAATTCTAATAGCTTCTAAACTTGCCACAAGAGAAAAAGTTTCATCATAGTCTATTCTTTCTTCCTTATTGTATCTTTGTGCAACAAGTCTTTCCTTCTCATCCATTTTGTTTCTAAAAATGCATTTGTCTACCAAGTTCTTGACTTTGTGTTTGTCAAATCCAAGATTCATCAGTGCTTAATTCATTTATTGATTTTGGCTCAACTTGTGAGATGAAAGATAATGTTGTTTTCGAATGAGGATATGGTTTTCACACCATCATGTGCACTTCCAACGATTTGATTTTGAGAGTGATCAATGACTATTCTTCAGCTTCAGCTTCTTATCAAGTTTATCTGAATTATTTTTTATTGTCTTTTCAGGATATATTAGGTGTGATGATTCTGGTTTCTCATCATCAACCTTCCTTTGAGATGTTAGTTCATAAATTTCATCAAAGTTAATATCCATACTAATTTTGATAGATTGAGTTTGAAGTTGTAAACTCATATCCTTTTAACATATCTGAATATCCTAAAAATATAGCTATGTGTGATTTTGAAACAAACTTTTTCCAAGTTATCCTTATTGTTTAGAATGTAGCAAAAATAACATAAAAAAAGTGAAAATAAGATATGTTTGGTTTCCTATCTTTCTAGTGTTCATAGGATGTTTTGTTTAGGCAGCAAAAACAACCAAAAATGTGAAAATAGTATATGTTTGGTTTCCTATCTTTCCAATAGAAATTGCAAGATGTATTTACTACTCCAGTCCAAAAGTATTTGTCTATTTTTGATTCATCTAGCATTATTCTTTTCATTTCTTGTAAAGTTCTATTTTTTTCTCTCTAAAAAACTCCATTTTGCAAAGGAGTTATTGCACAAGATAAGTTATAAGATATTCCATTTTCATCAAAGTATGTTTGAAATGAGAAATTTATGAATTCTCCTTCATGATCACTTCTTATTAAGATAATAGAATATCCTTTTTTTGTTTTTTTTTCTTCATTTTGAGCATTTTTGCAAAAGTACTGAAATGCTTCAAATGATTCATCTTTACGTTTTAGAAATAACACCCATGTAAATTTGGAAAAATCATCCACATTGAAAAATCCATTTTATTTGCCACCTAGACTAAATAGATCTATGTGAAACAATTACAAAGCTCTTTGTGTTGAGACATTCGTTTGAATGAAAACTGCATTTCACTTGTTTTCCTTTACGCATGCTTCACATATTTGGCTTTGTCGTAATTTATTTTTGGTAGGCCTCTTACTAATCAAGTTTAGATAATTTGAAAATAGTTTTCATATTAATATGACCAACACGTTTGTGCCAAATTCACTGGTCTTTTTGAAGAGACATGAATCATTGTCTTACAAGAAATTCATCTAAGTATAATATATAGAGGTTCTTTTTTCTTGAATCAGTGATGGATATTTTACCAAAAGATCAATGTTTTACTTCAGATATGTTTTATTTAAACGTAACTTCAAATTCACTATTACATAATTGACTTAAGCTAAGTAGGTTATGTTTTAAATCATCTACATATTGAACATCTTTTATAGTTGTAGAGTTAGAGTTATCTATGATACATTTCCTTTTATTTGAGTTGGCCATTATTTCCAAAGGTAACTCATCCTCCATCCTTTTTAACAAAGGAGAGAAAACAATTTTTATCTCCTATCATATGCATTGATCATCCACTATCCAAGAACGATGGTTTTTTCTTTACACTTTGTGAGGACTCCAACATTATTAAATTTTTTCTTTTTAGGTATCGTTGGTGATTTAGGTCCTTGAGGATTAGTTTGCTCCCTTGGCGATAGATTTCTTTTTAGAAAACAAAAACATTATTTGTGATTAGGTACACCTTAACTTTACTTCCATTATTTTTGGTACTAAGATGTTTGCAAATATTTTGTATTTTTTGAATGTTTTCAAAACCAAGACCCACCTTCTAATGTTTTTCCATATTGGCATCTAATGATGATTATTGGCATCTAATGATGATTTGAAATGATTCAGTGGATTGTACAAAGTTCGATAAATAATTTTTGAGTGTTTTCCCTTTAATTTTATTTATGTACTTTTGAATGTTTGGATAGTTGTTTGTTTTCTTCATTTTTGTGCTTTTGCATTTCATACGTTTTGAAGTGAGCTTTTTCTTAAAATTTTATATTAGATCTTAGATCATTAAAAATAATTTTAAGCTGCTCTTTTTCTTCAGTTTCTTTTTGACATTGTTCTTTATAAAAAAAAAATACATCTTTGGTTTAGAGTATGAGAGTCATTCAAAAGATTAAAGAATCTTTTTCTATTGTTAAGCATAAAGGACATAGATCTTAAATGAATACCTCTTTTGTTTCACTATCTACCATGAGACAAATGTTTGCTTCTTTTACTTTTGTTCTGAATTCTTCTAAATGTCTTAGGCTACTATCATGGATTTATTTTTGAAATAAAATTTATTTTGTCTCTTTTTGTTGATCTCTTTTTGTTTGAGAGGACATTCAGTATTGTAATGTTTTAGTTTGTTGCATCCATAACATGTCATTTGACTTTTATCTGTTTTAGCATTTAGACTTTTCATTATGTTTGGAAAGTTTTTTCTCAGTTGATTTCTTCTTCTCATTATTCGTTGAATGTCCCTTGAAATTAAAGCTAGATCATCTTCAAATTCATCTTCTTTTATTTCAAGTTCGTTTGCTTTTCTTTTTGTGATGATGAACTTTCCGAGTTATTTTGATAGGTTTTTAGAGCGAACATCTTTCCTTTTCTTGAAGGTTTATCATCTTCAAGGATTACTTCATGTGTTCTTAGTGATCCAATGATATCTTCTAGGCTTTGAGTTATGATGTTAGTGATCTTAGTTCGTTTGTTATGCTTGTGAATCTTGAATACATCTCATCGATGGTTTTGCTTTCAATCATTTGAAACATTTCAAAATTTATGACTCCAATATCAATTCTTGTTTCTTTCACATGATTAATTCTTTCATGAAGAGTTTTCAGAGTGTTCTAAACTTCCTTTTTCAGATTTGCACTCATCTAATCCTTCACTTTCTTCCCTACTTAATGCACATGATAAAGATAGTCGATCTTTTGAGTTTAGAAATACCTTAGTCTGTTCTACATTTGTCCAGGATTATTCTTTCTTTACATCTGATACTAGATCTAAAGGATCAGTTCTTATAACATAGTATCTATATGCAATTACTTTCCATATTATCATGTTTTGAAATATGAGAAATAGTTCAATATTTCCTTTTCAGATATAATAGCTAGTTCCATCAAAGTATAAAGGTCTACTTGATGAGCCTACTTCAAACTATATAGATTTTTTTTTTCTTCAAACCAAAGTCCTATAAAAAGGGATTTCAAAACATGATTCAAATGATTTAAAAATGAAGGACCATGGTTTTATGACATATCAAGTTTTTCAAATTAAACTCTCAATTGCATGATTTTTAATTGCAATTATTCTAAAGGTAGAAATAATGGTCCCATGAAATACAAGAATTTTTATGAACCTTTTGGAATGTCAAATTGAAATGTTAGTGCAAAGTTCGTTGAAATGTTAATCAATCATGAATACATTCCTCACATAAGTGTTTCACTCAAAACAAAAATAAGCAAGGTGAATGTTTCTCTCAATTCATATATTCCATTCTTATAAATCAACTTTGGTACTCAACTTTGCACATGTCACAAAATACATGATGAAAGATGGATCACTAAAGTCTTTTTTAGGTTGTAACATGGCTGAACTCCAAAGAACATTTGTTTTTCGGTATAAGTAAATATGCCTCAAAGTCTAAGAAGGAAATTTTCAAAAACATTCAATTATAACTAAATCACTCTTACTTTTCACACAACTCTCACCACCTAGTCAACCTTCCTTTGGTGAATAATCATACTTTTCTTTCCTCTTGTTCTTATCTTTTCTTTCTTTTTCATTTTCTTTTTGAAAATCAAAAGGAAAACTTTCATTCTTTTTTCAATCACCATTTTTTTTATACCACTTGTAGTCTTTTCTTTTTCTTTTCATTCCTTCACTATCCACAACTTGAATAAAATTATAAATGATTTCTTTTTCTAATAGGCATAGGAAGTATTTATTGTTTTCCTTTTTGGTTCAGGGTTATATTCAAGAAATATTTTTTTTAAAGCACAAGAGGGTTACCAAAGGTTCACTATCTCACATGTAAGCTTTTTGGTCAAGTGGTTTATCTCTCAAAATAGAAACAAAAGCCTTGATCAATTCCATGTATCAAGTGCACAATAACCAACAAAGATTCAAACAAAATGAACATTATGACCACAATGATGGCTCCCACAAAATAGATATGTGGGATGCACACAATTCACAAGGCTTAAGGTGTAATGCATTTTTTCATTTCAAAACATTTTCATGAATATGCTCAATTTTCAGTTTGATTAGGTAAAAGGTTCATAACCATGCTATGTCCAAGTATAACCACATATTTAAACCTAAAGAAATCAATTGCACAAGATATTTTCAATTACTTCATGCAATGCTTGACTTTTCAAAATCCATGTTATTTCCATTCATGTTCAATCAATAGTTGTAGCACATATAACTTAAAGCATGAAATAAATGACGGCAAATAATAAAAGTCATAATGCATGTTGTGCTTTCAACCCTTCTTGTCTCTCTGCTTCTATTTCCCATCCCCTCAAGGAAATTTGGATTGTTCATAGTCCATGAGTCTGTGCAAGCTTAACCTATATTATCATGTAAAAATAGGTTCCAATTGTATAAAAATGTAACTGCATAACCCAATATAGGTAAACAAAATTCACTAAGCGAGATGACAATTTGCTTAGTGAATTAGCCACATGAGGTTTTGGAAATTTTTCTGTCAACTTCGCTAAGCGAGATGAGGATTTGCATAACAAATCTATAATAGAACTCAAGTTTTATGTAGAAAATCATACTAGTAGTTCAACTTCCAATTTGAATGCAAAAGTGGTTCTAACACACTAATCTGGACATAAAACATAATCTGCATAAATAAAAAGTACAAAGGGAAAGAAAATTGGGTTGCCTTCCAACAAACGCTTATTTAACGTCATTAGCTTGACGCATGTACCCCTTGTCAAGGTGTCCAAAACAGAGCAACATAGTTCATGAGTACCGGTTCGTAGTACTTTTGGGAGCCGGTTCACTAAAATTCGTCAATAATTTGCTAATTTTGACAAACCAACAATATAAGACTACTTTTAATTTACTTGACATAAATTATTTTAAGTGTATCAATATATTGTCAAGTACTCCTGTACCAATGATGTGCTATAAACACAAACGCAATTGTTTTTGTACCTAGAATTGTTGTACTTATATAGATACTCAACTTCCAGTTTTTTTTTAGAAGATTTGTATTTTGTTACCAATGTGGAAATATTATTTCGAATTCTTTCAATTTTTTTAGAAGATTTGTATTTATTACGAATGTGGGACTAATATTTCAAATCTTCTGTTTTTTTAATTATGCATTTATTACACTAATATTTCAAATTCTTCCATTTTTTATTTAAGATTTGTATTTATTTTTATTTTAGCAAATTGTATTTGTCAAAATACTTGGTAGAAAATATTGTTAAAATTAATTTTTATTGATGATAATCATATTTTTTTTTATCATTTAATTTGATTTTTTTTTAATTTTAACGTACCGATTTATATATTAAAACGTACCACGAACTGAAACAGCGTATCAACTATGTATACCCCATGTACCAAATACTTTAAAGATTACGTACCGCTGTACCCGAACTCGTACCACGTACCAAAGAGAATTGTGAACCAAGTGATTATGGTCCAAAATGACCTAGAAAGCACGTCATCCTTCTTCTTAAGTTTGTTCGGGAGAAATTCCATGAACTTGAAATAAAGAAATGGCTTCCATGTCTCCTCCAGTTGATTGATGTTGAACAAGTAAATAATGAATTTTATGACTTTATAAATTTCCGCCTTGTTCTCTTTCACTCTCTCTTGTTTGTTTTCCTCTTTTTCTTCTTCATTCTTCTTTTTCTCCTTAACAACCTCTTGATGACTCTCTCCAATGGCTTTCTCTTCAATGATTGTTTTCTTTGTTGGAGCAGGTGGGTAGGGAAGTTTTATTAAAAAAGGACTCTCTTAACTCATTGAATAATCTTTTTACTTTATTTTCAACTAATATTCCATTTTCTTTTTTATTCTCAACAACCATATTTTCTTTTTCAACTACCTTGTCAACTTCTCCATTGGTTTGAGTGTTCATGCTTTCTTGTCTTTTAGTCAAGTGCATGTCTATTTGTCTTACATGAAATTCAAGATTCCTAAGTGAGTCATTGGTTTTTAGCATGTTGATCTTGGATTGCTGCATAAACTTGTTCAAAATATCCTCCAATTTTGAAATTATATCAACTTCAAGAGGATGTTGATTGTATTTTTTATAAGGAGGTGGCCCGTAATATTGCAATTTTCTTGCTCAATTTATTGGGAAAAATAGCACTTACGGTTACCATGATACGCCATGGTTTGTATTAGAGAGTCTATAAATAAAATAGCTAACAAGAGGAATAGCTTGGACTTGCAAGAGAGGTTAGAATACAAAAAAAAAAAATATGTACAATATAAACAAAATTATACAAATACTTAAAACAATAAAAATTGTTGCAATTCTATAATATCTAGACACAAGTATCCGACAATAGCACCATTTTGATGGTCGTATCAAAAGTAAGTATATGAATTTGTATCCACTTGTGCGATATCTAACTGTAAAAAAGTTATGGTTCTAAGTGAAGTGATATGAGGATTTTGTTCATTAATTTAATTAAACAAAATAATAACAACTAACATAATGTAAATCTAACAGGGACATTAAATTGTTGGGGTTGGATTTCATCAATCCCTTTCTCATATACCCTATTGATCAATTATACATATTCATGTAACATTTGTTTCAACAAACATCTAATTTGCTTAGCAAGTGAGTATGCTTCATGGTGAAGCAAATTTCAACTATCAAACCGCCTTTAATTTCACTCAGCGAGATTACAATTCGCATAGTGAGATTGACATTGCAAAATCTAACAAACTCATTTCCTTGAGCTCGCTTAGCCAAAAGATGTCTTGCTCAGTGAATTACATTTGCAAAATCTAGCAAATTTTTCAATGCCTTGAACTCAATCAACCAGAAGACGTCTCACTTTGCGAATTCCATCTGCCATGATTCCTCAAATCTTGGCTCCAATGATCTTGGTTGCTTTTTTCTTTAATTACTACTCTGATTTAAGCTAGAAAGACAAAGAAAGATGCAACATATCACCATTTCTTATATCTCAAACTTTAATAACTAAATATTTACAAGGAATAGCGTAAAATAACATGTTTTCTATTGAGTTAAGTTAATAAGTATTTTAACAATATAAAAAATCTATGGTGATTGAGCACTTATTAGACCCCTTATCTTGGCACAATGATCTGAATTCGTCTGGGATGGGCGGTAGATAAGGTGCTAGGTTCTTCTGTGTCAACTAAAGATTATGGAAGAGATCTACATATATGATGTCACAAGAATTCCCCTAGTCAATTAAAACCTCGTGCATAACAAACTTGGACATATGAGCTAGAACTAGGAGAGGAATATGATTGTTGGGGACCCCACCCACCATTGTACTATCATAGAACGCGAGGGGACACTCTCGGTCATTGTCTAGATCGGGGAAAACCATATTTTTTTGGATGAGTTTGGTCAATTTCCTCTACACTATATTCATGCTCCCTTCTTTTAATGCCAAATCCATAAAAAACAACAATTTTAGAAATGAAATTCTCCCACGGGCTCAATTAAATACCTTATTTGACCATCATTGGACGACCCCAAGGTTCTAGCAACCCATTTTCCAACATCATAGCCACAAACTTCTTGCTAACTTTTCTTTTTCACTATGCGAAAAAACTTATTTTACAGCGTTTTTTTAGGTCACTTATAGCGCTTAATCAAAAAAATAAGCGTTGTAGTATCTAGCGCTGTAAAAAGATACAACAACGATTTTTAAAATAAAAAACGCTATAAAATAGGTAGATATATTGTGCGCTTGTTATACTCGTTTTACAACATTTTTGGAAAAAACGTTGTAAAAGGTGCATTCAATAGATGCATTATTATACACCTATTACAACGCTTTATTAAAAAAGCATTGTAAAAAGTGCATTCAATAGATGCATTATTATTCACCTATTACAACGCTTTTTTGAAAAAGCGCTGTAAAAGGTGCATGCAATAGATGCATTATTATTCACCTTTTACAGCGCTTTTTTGAAAAAGCGCTGTAAAATGTGCATTCAATAGATGCATTATTATGCACCTATTACAACGCTTTTTTGAAAAAGCGTTGTAAAAGGTGCATTCTTATTTTAGTTTTATTAAAAAAACGCTATAAATGGAATTTTTAAAAAGCAGTTTTTGGTTTTTTATTGTATTATTTTAGAAAGCGTTGTCTTTTAATTTTTTTTTTCAAAATCATTTTCATCCAGAATCAGTTCGCACAATCATTTCACAATCAGTACACAATAACAGAACTATATAACTTTATAATTTAACTTTATCACTGTACATATTTACAAAATCAGTTTACCACATATTCATATAGATATTCACATATTGACAACAACACAAAACTATATACATATTCATATAACTACATATTCACAACTTTTCAAATGTACCCTATTCATATACATATAACTATCAGAACTACACATAACATAACTACCATATATTCATATAACTATCCCTTGCAGCATGCCATTTCCCAACAAATCAAATAATTTTCATTTCAATCACACACTGACACCAGTCTTTCTTTAATTCAATTAGATCTCTTTTAGAGTATGTTGGACTGGAATTGTCAAAGTACTGTGCGATATAAAAAATTGAACATAAATAAGTTAGAATCAAATATATACATAGTTTATATATGAAAATCAAATAATAAAAATATCGTACTGTTTATGGGATTATAGTTTGATTCATATCAACAATCTCCTTCATGAATCACAATATATAGTACCCATAGTCGATGTTCTTTGTTTGACGAGGGCACTATAAAATAAAACATATAAGTCTAGATATTTGTGCATTGATTGTAAATGAAATTTTAAAGGTATATATTTTGAACCTTTATTGGAATCCATGTGATGTTATTTGACTTTTGCTTCAACACTGTAGCACCTCTTTGAGCTCGAAAAACTTGTAAAGCACTATTAAATAAATAAATGTGATTATTATAGCATTAACATATATATATATATATATATATATGTAAGAAATAAAGGAATATTAGTTATGTGTTGAACATAGTCTTTATATCGGAGTGATTGTTGTAATTGCCATGCAAGGGATCTAAATAGTGTATAACTTCAGAGGTAACATTGATTGCAAATAGCATCCAATGTGCCCTACCACAACACAAATTTGGTTGACAATTTTGTTTACACAACTAATAAATTAAGATCTCATAAATTAAGAAAGATATAAATAAAAAATATATAATTACGTACCCTGAATTATATGGTGCAAAGAACAACATATCATTCTCTCCATTTCCTACAACGTATTTCTTTACATTCACTGAATCGAGTTTAAACATCGAAAGCTTATGCGGAGACAAGAATAAAAATCTATTTGAAAATCTGCACGTGCACACCAACTTCTCATACAAAAACCTTCAATGAAAATTTCAAATTAGATTAATTATCAATAAATTAAATTAATTACCAATAAATGCAATTAAACGTAATTTTTACCTAATGTATAAGCTGATGACACTAGCACTCAACTTCTTATGATGCGTGAATCGTTGTTTCTACCCATATTCGTTTTTACCTGTATGTCAAGACACGACCCATATCGTGTAAGGCATGGTTGACTTATTTTAGGAGCAGGAGCAACAACTGATTTTCCCCGATCCAGTTTTTATTACCCTCCAATTTTTGAAGTTTGCCAGCTTTATTTTTACCACGAACAACTAGTTGCGTTGCAGCAGCTGGTTTGCTATGCGGGTGATTTATTGGATTGAATCTGAAAAAATGAGGTTAATTAGTTTGTTAGTTTATTGAATCTGAAAAAATGACAAACCTTACAGAAAAAATGAGACAAACCTTTTCTGGCGATGTGACTGACTTATTTCTGGGAATCTTCTTATCATTCTCTTTAGACTTTGTCTGAATCTAAATAAATGTGAAATTAAAGTTAACAGCGGAAAAAAATCAGCAATTAAATATAATCAATCATAATCGTATATCGTGCAATTAAATATACATATCAATTAAACATACATTTCAATTAATTAAACATACCTTATCAAGGGCAACAAGATGTGTGGCACATGCCACACAACTACCAATTGCTTCGCCCAAATACTTCATATCTGCATCGTTGCCCAATATAGGCAATGATGCATTTTGTTCCAAAGCAATAACTGATGATACTTTAACATGGCCCGCAGGGATCAATGTGTTGTGCAATACTTCTCCCAAAGCATTGTACAATGTTCCTTTTCCGACCTTGCGATGAGTAGGGGAGGATAAGTACAACACGCAAGGAGTGACACCCTAAATCAATGGTTAATACATAAGTATGTGAAACAATTAGGTTGAATGAATTTCTTATTTTATTAAGTAATTAATTACCTCGGGAAAACTTTTGAGACCAATGTTGCAACTCGCGCGTTCACTCTCCATTTGTATTTCACATTGGAGTTGATCCGAAAGTTGCTTGTCTTTATTCTTCTTCACCAAGAGGGCCACTTGCTCTAATAGGAATTTGAGCTTCTCTAATACTTCCTCATTAGATGGATTTTGGCGCCTCTCTTGTGAAAAATAGCTTTTAGGAGTTAGGGTTTAGGATTTAGGTGTGAAAAAATAGCTTTCCCCCTCACGTGACCTGAATATTTAGGAACATTAAACACTTTACCGAGAATGTCCCTGCAACTAGCTTTGTTGTCCTCTTAATTTTCCAAACTATGTTCGAGATTCTCCGAAAATACACGTAGGATTAAAAAGATGAGTTTAATATCATTTTTAAAATATAATATTAAAAAATATTAAAGTGATAATATACTTACACAAAGTTCTATTACTTTTTGAACATTTTCGTTATCAACCACTCCATCTTTATTTACACGAGCTTCCTTCCACAAGATATGACGACCCAACGGTTGATCGAATTCGGTGTCTTGTAGCTATTCGTTAAGATCATTGTAAGACCCATAATTTTAAAGTGTACTTTATGTATTTTAGGGTTTTTTGGTATTGAACTCGGAGGCTTTTTAGCCAAAGTTATTAACATTTTGGAGTTTATATGACCCAGAAGATATTTTGATGCCCGATTAGAATCACTCATCGATAAATAAATTAAATTAACTGCGGTGAATCTTTTACGAAGAGTTTAATGCGTTATGGGTGAAAGGGTAATTTAATAAATGTCTAAGGATTTTGAGATATTTGTTAATTATATTAATATATATATATATATATATATATATTATATAAAGAAAAGGAAAGGAATGAATTAGAAAGAAAAGAAATAGAAAGGAAAGAAAAAGGAAGAAAGGAAAAGAGAGAGAAAGAAAACCAAAACATTTTCCCTTCTCCTTCCTCTGTCTCGCGCTCAATCCTCCTCCTTCCTCCATCTTCATCCATTTTCGTTGTTCTTGCTTCCTTTGAGTTCAAAAATTGATAGTGGGTGATAGGACAAGGATTTCTCAACTTCACTCTTCCTCTTTGATTCGAAAACGAAGAAAAACGGTATTAGGGATTCAAACACAAACCTTCCCGTTTCATCTAGATCTAAGCCTCCTTTCAAGAAGTGATAGAAGGGAAGGTTGCTCATCTCCGTGCTACAGTACTAGTGGACCAACTTTGGAAGCAACGTTGCAAACGAAGATTTTACAGGACTTACTCACGGTACTGTAATCGCACGGGAAAGCTAACGTGAAGGTAAGGGCTCCTTCCAAACTTTTAGTTTGCATTTAGGGCCTTATCTGTAGTTGTGTGGAAAAGAATTTTGTTAGGGTTGGAGTATTGATTTGGGAAAATGTATCTAAGGCTTTAGGGGTAAAATCTTAGAGTTAGGTTTTGGTTATATTGATGAATGTTTCGTGGAAAATGAATTTAAACTCATTTATGTATGATTTTGAGTAAAGGAAACTTGTGTGTTTGAGTGGTGGATTGTGTTGATATGTGTTCGTTGTTTTTGACGTGTTCTTAATTGATACTGATGAAATTTGAGATGTGTTTTGTGTGGTTTGTGTGGAAAAATGATTTGGGGTGGATTATGGATTGAATGTGAAAGTATGTTTGAGTTTGTTTTGTGGGGAATTTGAAAACCATTAAGTTAAACGAGTATTAAGAATGGAGAATCTCTTAATGTCTTGTTTACTTAATGCGTGTTTGGAAAATTGTTTAAGTTAAATGAGAATTAAGAATAGGGAATCTGATAGTGGAAATGACCTCAGTTTAACAGAAAATTGTGAAGAATAATGCCTATTCTAATAATATGCTAAACAATTTGCTAAATTGATAATTTAACACACAAAAGATATATCAAGGTCCCAAAAGATCAATCCTACAAGAAGATAAACAAGAACACTAATTGGCTAATAGAATGCACTAGATACAAGTTATTATCCAACATAAAGATTCATATACAAGCATGGTAATAATAACTATTCATGTAAAATCAATTATTGCAGAATTCAACTATTTCATGCATTCACAATTAATCATATAGGCAATGCAGAAATAAAAGAGATAAGGGAAGGAAAATGTACACAGTAATTTTTATACTGGTTCGACCGTCGATGTGACAGCCTACATCCAGTCCTAAGATCAAATCCGATCTTAGCCTTCTCAATAGAATCTTGTAGATTCGTTTTACAAATGTTCCAGCAGCCCTGCCTATCAATCTTTAAACATTCTCCCTATTCTATCCTTATCTCCCTGAATCCCAGAGTTTACCTCCCATAAACTCTTCCAAGATTTTAGTCCAGTGTCTTCTTGATGAAGTCCCTCAAAACAAAAGATCACCACCAGTTTCAAACTAGATTTCTCAATATTATTTGATTACAGAATTCGTTTACAGAAAGTCTAAAATAGAAATAGACAAAAATTTCTATTGCTGTCTTCTTCTCAAATGTTCTTTCTCTTTTCAATCTTTTTCAGTCTTTGTTGATCATGAATGATGAATGTTCAAATCTGAAAAAGCAATGTTTAAAGTTATTTCAATGAGAGAAAGTGATATCAGAATATTATGAGATATGTCAATGTTATGATCATTCTGAATTATCTGTGTTCTGTTATTATTTTGAGAAGAAGAACTAGAAAACAGTTTATATAGTTTTAGGAAAAACAACAGATGAATCGATTTGCCCAATCGATTCATTAAAGTTATAAAACATGCTCAATCGATTTACCCAATCGATTTCGCGAATCTTGTTTTTCTTGAATCTTGAAACTACATAAACTAATCGATATACCTAATCGATTATTTTAATGCATTCTTTAGAATTGAATAACAGTTCATATTTGAATCGATTTGTATAATCGATTTAGGATGTTTTGTTCCAACAACGAGATCAAAACAATCAATTTACTCAGTCGATTCAAACATTTACATAATCGATTTGGCCATATGCTAAGTCTTCTCTGTTACTAAAACTTTTGTTCCAATCGATTGTGCCAATCGATTTCACTGGTCACAGGGACTCAGTGGTTTTCCACAAATCGATTTGCCTAATCGATTTGGCCATATCACATAGAGTTAGCTTATATCATGTTAATCGATGTGCCTAATTGATTATGGACTTTTGTCTGAAGAACAGTTTATCAGTTGGTTCATCCAATCGATTTACCAAATCGATTGGTGCCAAACTTGTTACAAAAGAAATAGTTCAATGGATTGTGCTAGTCGATTGTGTTTGTCTCAGGCCAAGTTTATTTTCAAACTTATTTTATGAAATCGATTTTCCTAATCGATTTGTCAATACATGGCTTGGCTCTGTAACTCTCACAATCGATTGAGTCAATCGATTTAAACAATCAGAATTGTGATTGGAACAATCGATTTGTCAAATCGATTAGCCTGCAAAACGGCATGCTACTGACTTGCACACTTTATTTTCAATAATTGTGCAAATCGATTTGTCTAATCGATTGCCTAATCACATAATTCACAATTTGAAACAACCCTATTACAAAATCGATTTGTCTAATCGATTTGCTAAGTCAATTTTCCAACTTTTGTTGATTCCTTGAGTTCCAAGCAATTGTCTCAAGTTTGTAGAGTTGAGTTGTGGTTCCTGAAATTTTACTCAGTCTAAAAATGTTAGATTTGTCACATGATGTATGTTTGTCAATAATAACAAAAATGGATTTATGTCTAACAGAATCTCTTAATGTCTCGTTTACTTAATTTTGTTTTGAAAATCGTTTAAGTTAACTGGGCGTTAAGAATGGGGAAAATCTTAATGTCTTAGTTACTTAATGTTGTTTGAAAGTCGTTTAAGTTAACTGAGCATTAAGAATGGGGAATCTCTTGATGTCTTGGTTACTTAATGATTGGTTTTGAAAACAGTTTCAGTTAAATGAGTATTAAGAATGGGGAATCTCTTAATGACTTGTTTACTGAATGTTTTGTTGTGGAAATCATTTAAGTCAAAAGTATATTAAGAATGGGGAATCTCTTAATATGTCTGTTTGCTTAATGTTTTGGTGTGAAAATCGGTTAAGTAAATGAGTATTAAAAATGGGGAATCTTTTAATATCTGATTTACTTAACGATTGTTGTGAATGGAGTTAGTGTATGCTCATGCATTTCATTTGGTAAATTGTGCTGACCCGTGATAGGGGGCACCTCAGTAAACTGTACTAACCCGTGATAGGTGGTACGTTTACGATTTACTTTTTGGTAAGTTGTGTTGACCCTGATAGGTGACACCTCGATAAGTAGTACTTTGTCCTGTGATAGGCGGTACCCTTACGACTTACGCTTTTTCTTTTGGTAAATCGTGCTGACCCGTGATAGGTGGCACCTCGGTAAACAGTACTGACCCGTGATAGGTGGTACGTTTACGATTTACGCTTTTTAGTAAATCGTGTTGACCCGTGATAGGTGGCACCTCGGTAATTGGTACTTTGGCCTGCGATAGGCGGTACAATTATGATTTACGGCCCTTCGAGGAGGGTTTTGGTTTGGAATTCCGAGTCCATGCATTTTGGCATATACGCATTGCATTAGGGTGTTTGGCACACGAGTCGTGTTTGATTTAAATTTATGACTGTGATGATATTACTAAGTGCTATGTTTTGGAACAGATTGTGTGTAGTGTGTTTGTTTCAAGTTTATGACTGAGTGTTTTGAACCTGAGATGTAATTGTAATTGTGTTGAATTGCTAAGTGTTAAGATTTGGAGTTGTGTTTGAATATGATTGAGTTAGTTTATGTATTTTTGGAAGAATTTACAGGGAAATCGATTTACCCAATCGATTTGGTAATGTGTCTTTTCAAAACCACTTCAGAAATCGATTTGCCCAATCGATTGAATTCATTATAGGGGCTCTGTCTTTCACGAAATCGATTTTCCCAATCGATAGGATTCATTACAGGGGCTCTGTCTTTCACGAAATTGATTTGCCCAATCGATTGGCCAATACAGGGGCTCAGTCTTTCACGAAATCGATTTCCCCAATCGATTGATGTAAGTTCAGAGTTCAATTTTTACTAAAAACTTTCAGGAAATCGATTTGCCCAATCGATTGGCTCAATGGAAAATCTTATTTTGAGTTAGATAATTGATTGCCCAATTGATTTATCAATGTTTTGGTCAGTTATATATTACTTGATGGATTGAGAACTTTATTTGATTTCATTTACATTTGGCAAGCATTATATGAACTTTTCGCATATGGAAAATCCTTTTAAGGTGCATGCTTAGTTGAGAGGATATTTTATGCATTTAAAAACTTAAATGTTATGTGTTAACTGTTAATTTCGGTTGGTGACCCTTTACAACTATTGTGGAAATCTGGGCTTTGCCCTTAGATGAGAGCTAGGATGATCCTACCGGTTCGTACCCTACAGATGGGAATGTAGATGGGAATGCTTGATTGGAGCTATGTTAGGAGGATCTCACGGGGCGCGTGGAGATCACTCAGGGTGTGTTCAGTTGTTTTGTAAAATGATCAGACTAGATTGACACTGAGGGAATAGATGTCTTTCTTTCGGGTTGCTTTTATTTTTAAACTGGAAGATTGTACCACTTTTGTTATGTAAATATTTTGAATTCATATTTTGAGAACTTTTTTCGCTGCTTGTAAATTATAATGACTTAATTATTTATCCAAAGGTGTTATCTTATTTATTTCTCTGTTTTATTTTAGTTTCTTTTGAAAAAAAAATACACCCTTGCTTTGAAAAACGGGGTGTTACAATCATAAACAAAATATTAGTTAGAAACTATAGTTTATAATGTACCACATTATATAAAAGTGATGTTTAATTACGTACAAGTTTTTGCTCTAGACGTGCATATCGCATACGAGATTTTTTGTATGGGTGCGTCGGATTTTTTGCCCTCTCGCAATTTGCATTACTTATATTCTATATTAAAAAAATAAAAATCGTGTAAAAATTTAAAATACGCTATGAATATGAATAATAAAACACAAATGCTAATAAATTAAAAGCTTACCACAAACACGAAGTCTGAACGTTTTGCTACAAATGCGTTCCATTCTTCATTTGATATATAATGTTTATATATTTTTGGAGCTTCATTATTCATATTTCCTTCACGATCTTTTAGATAGCAAGTTGAGAGGTGAGATCTAAAATCCCGATGTATTTTCTCAGCAACTTTCAACACGTAAGTCTTTCTCACCTTGTCAACAGCAAAAACAGTCTGCATACGAAATAAAGATATAGTTTGAGTAATGTATTTCAATGGAAAAATTATAACTAACAAAAAAGTAGATAAAAAAAGTTACTTGTATATCAATCCATAGTATATCTTTCGCATCCTTCAACACCTTATCACTCCAATCGTCAATTGTGATGGGAATATTCTAACGAACAACAGCCCTAATATAACTTACGAATATGGAACTATTGGGGTCAATTGGTTGACCACTCTCATTCCATCCAACCTAATAAACCCATATAGTAAGTACATGCTTTCAAAAAAGATAAAAAAATAAACAGCAAACAAAGTATAATATACCTCAAATTTTATGCCACTACTCCTTGCTTTTATGACATTTTGCATGATGGTTGCACCACATTTGACTTCACTTTCATAAGTCTTAGTGTTGACAACTTCCTCATTTTGACTATCTAAATCCTTGTTGGTATCCATTTATCTACAACAAGTTCAACATGCAGTTCAGTATAACTTCAACAAGTTCAACATGCAGTAGTCTAAGTATGTAGTAGTATAAGTTCAACATGCATTTTAATGACAACAAAAAATTAATAAATACAATACCTAAATAGTGAGAAGAAATACATAGGGTTCGTAGGAGAAGGAGCACCAAGAATGCGCAGAAATATGAACGAACAGAGAATGGTTCGTAGAAATACGTAATGAGGGTTACGTCATGATAGTGGCAATATGGTTCGCAATAGGATAATAACACAGATGATAGAGTTCACAATGAGAAGAACAATGAAAAAGAGGAGAACAATGTAGTGAAGTTTACGTAATGAAGAGGAAACTGAAGCGGTTTTTAGTTATATATAAAACCTTATTACAACGCTTTTTCGAAAGAGCGCTGTAAAAAACCTCCTTATTTTATTTTTTAAAACCCTATTACAGCGCTTTTATAGAAGCCTTTTACAACACTTGTGGGAAAAGCGCTGTAAAAGACCTCCTTCTTTTCTTTTTAAATGTCATTTTACACCGCTTTAGTAAAAAGCGCTTTTAAAGGCCTCTTAGTTTTCTTATGTAATATGGCTGTTTTTTTAAAAGCCTTATACATCGCTTGTTGGAAAAGCGTTGTAAAAGACCTCCTTATTTTATTTTAAAAAGTCTTTTACAGCGCTTTAACAACAAGCGCTTTAAAAGACCCTTTTAACTTGGCATAAAACAAAGCATTGTGATCTCCTTATTTTTTTAAAGGCTTTTATAGCGCTTATGGACAAAACGCTATAAAATTACAAGTTTATATTTAGTTCAGTTCAAGTAAAATACCTATATTTGGATTTTTTTTTCTCCAAATAATTAGTTAAATACCTATATATATATATGGTCAACTCTTATTGGGATGATCAGTTCAAGATAAATTCTCAGTACTCAAATAAACCTTTTTCAAGTTCAATATAAGCTAAAAATTAGTTATGGCATGTCAAACGTACACTTAAATTACATGAACTTAGTATAAAACACTAAGATCAAGCTAAATATAAGTAGAAAATAAGTGTAAGCAGAAAATCCAATACAATTCAAGCTAAATACTAAAATGCCCAATTCTGGTAGATCAAACAATTAAATTACATGAACTCAGTTAAAATTAGATGGCTTATATAAAACAATTATACACATTAAGATGTCCTTCTTCTTTTCTTGGTGGAATTCACATTTGTTTGTACATTAACGATACGAAACGATGGATTAATCCAAATTCCCTCATCATGATCATCTCTAAGATATAAACCATCATCAGTTGAATCAATTTCACGTGGTTGTGATGTTGCAAATAAAATAAAATTACCAATATCTTCATCATTATTGTTATCATCACTTATTTTATTGGTCGATAGGACAACGAACCATTTATCATCAACATGATCATTGACATAAAACACTTGTTGAGCTAGCGACGCTAAAATAATAGATTTGCATATATTGGGTTTTTGTGTTTTGCACTAGAGACATGCATTGATTCAGCTACGAGAGTTACTCCGCTATTTTGTAGTGGTTTCATCATCTTGTTCTTTGGTATAAAATCTGTAGCTGTTAATTACATAACCGATGTAAGAAAAGACATGTAAACTCATACCATTTGCTAGCCCCCTCAATCTCTATGAAATTGATATAGGGTCTATATCAAACTTTGACTTTATGTGATTTTTTAACCATGTTATAAAACTTCGATTGTTCTCTCGAGTTATCCAATTTTGATTCATATTCATGTTCAAACTAGATAACTGATCCATGTACTGTATTGTAACATACAGTTGAACCTCATCATCATTGTGCAGAACATACATATGTGCCTGCTCCCATTATGTCATTGATATATTCATTAGTCTCTTTCCAATTATCCCATCTCCTAATATTCTTCCCGAATGACGAGACATGGGAAAATCTATGGATTCAACATTCGACTGATATTCAATACAAAATTCAGTAGCTTCTTCGATAATGTACCGTTCTGCAATACAACCTTCTGGTCGACTTCTACTTTTTACATACCCTTTTATTGTTTTCATATATCGTTCTATTGGATACATCCATCTCATATAAGTTGGCCCACAAAGTTATGTCTCCTTAACGAGATGAATAATAAGGTAAACCATTATATCAAAAAACAAGGGTGGGAAATACATTTCAAGCTCACACTAAGTAACAACAATTTCCCTCTAAAATGTCGGTAATTTCTGAGGATCGATCACTTTACTACAAATTTCACTGAAGAAGAAACATAATCTAGTTATGGCTCGTCGAACTTTTTCAGGTAAAATGGAACGTATACCTATTGGTAGCAAATGCTCCATTAGAATATGACAATCATGGGTCTTCAAACCTTTTAACTTGAGGTCTTTCGTACAAACTAAATTTATGTTTGAAGAGTATCCTTCTGGAACTTTAACTTCGTGTAGAAATTTACATAAAACAATTCTTTTCCTTTCTAGATAGAGTATGAGCGGCTGAAGGTAGATATGTGCAATTTCCTTTCTTTATGGGATCCAATTCATTTCTTATTCCCATATCGACCAAGTCCAATCTTGCATTGATGCCATCTTTAGACTTTTCTAGAACATTGAGTAACGTACCAATAACACTATCAAATACATTTTTTTTCAGTATGCATTACATCGAGGAAATGTCTTATATACAATGACTTCCAATATGGAAATTCAAAGAAAATTGACTTTTTCGTCCACCCAGTTTTGACCAGCTCTCCTACAAAAAGGTTTGCCAAATTTATTGGTCAAATCTTGTACTTTTTCAAGTATATGATATCCAGTCGGTGCTAAAGGAGCTTTACATTCCTTTGATTTTCCATTGAAAGCATTTCTCCACCCACGATACTGATGATTATAAGGTAAAAATCTACGATGTCCAAGAAATACATTCTTCTTACAATGTTTCAACCACATCCAATTTGTACTCTCTTCACATATAGGACATGCACATTGACCTTTAATGCTATATCGTGACAAAATACCATATGATGGAAAATCATTAATTGTGCCGAACAACATGGCCCTCAAATTGAAACATTCTTTCTTATACCCATCATAAACTTCCACACATGTCTCCCACATATTTTTTAAATCTTCAATTAAATGAGTCAGGTATATGTCGATATCATTCCTCGGTTGTTTGGGTCCAGAAATTAATAGAGACAACATCAATTGATCAATTTTTTCCCATTGTGGAGAATCTACACGGTGTCAAAACTTTTCATCTCTAATTCTTTCATCAGCATGTCATGTCAAGTGTTTTGAATCTTTTTCACTGTGATACATGCGCCTAAATCTTGGTATTATAGGAAAATACCACACGACTTTCGCTGGAGTAGATTCTTTCTTGTTATATCGAGAGACATTGCATTTCGGACACACCTTTAGTAATTCATATTCGTTTCAAAATAAAATACAATCGTTAGGACACGCATGAATCCTTTCGTAACTCATGCCAATAGAGCACAAAATTCGTTTAGCCTCGTAAGTTCGACTGGGAAGTTCATTATCATATGGCAACATATTTTTTAAGAGTGTTAATAATGATGTGAATCTTTTATCAGACCATCCATTACTCGCTTTTAAGTTGTACAACTTTAATATCATCGACAATCTTGTGAATTTAGTACAACCATTATATAATGGTTTCTCTGCATCACTCAACAAACTCTCAAACATTTTAGGACAATCTCGAAGATCTTCTTCAACTGCTTTTGTAATCTCCTCAACTCGGTTCGGCTCATATGTATCTGGGTCGAAATCAATTGAAGTATATGTTGAATCATTCTTAAAATTAATATTTCCTTTTTTTTTTCTCACCACGTCTTATCTAACATGTATAGCTTCGATCAATTTCATACCATACTAAATGTCCTTCCAATTCATCTGCTCTAACGCGTTTTCCAAAACATCATTTTAAACAAGGACAAACGACTCTATTTGGATCTTTTACATTCTTCAATGCAAACTCAACAAACTCCTTCACTCAATTTTCATACTCTTTTGACAATCGATTGGCAGACATCCATTTCTGGTCCATATTATATGACCTATATAAATGCAGTTACACAAATAATAAGATACTGATAATATTATACCAATATATAGTACACATATCTAATATTGGAAAATGAAAACCAAGGTCCAAGTCTAATTTCAAAATAGAACAGATCAACAAATTTCAAAAAAGAATAGATTTTATATGATTTATTATGTAACAATTTATTAGTTTTAGTGACAACAACAAATTAATAAATACAGTACCTGAGATAACGTATCTAATTTTTTATAAAGGAGGAGCAGTAGATGGTTGCATAGTACATAGAGGAGAGGATGGATTCCTAGAGTAGAGGAGATAAGAGTTCGTAAATTTGTATTAAATTTGATTTTATTTATTTAAAGTAAATGATTTTTATTTAAAGTGAATGGTTTTACAACGCTTGTGTAATAAGCGCTCTAAAATGTCCTTTAATTATGTGAAAGTGCAAGTCTTTTACGGCGCTTATATAAAAATCGCTCTAATAGGTCATTTAATTATGTGAAACTGCAAGTCACTTACATCGCTTGTCAGAAAAGCGTTTTAAAATCTATGTAACATAAGGTGGGAGCGCTATATTTTAAAGCGCTTGTGTTTAAAGCGTTCCAAAAGCGCTGTAAAACGTTATGTGAGGATGCTTCATTTTACAGCGGTTTTGTAAAAGCGCTGTAAAAGCCTTGTAAACATTATGTGCAAGCGCTATGTGACCCTATATGACCATACAACAACGCTTTTTTGCGCTTGTCAAAAAAGCGTTGTTGTATCCTCCGTTATTTTTAAAATCTTATATAACAACGCTTGTATTTAATAAGTGCTATAAAAGACACACTATAAAATGTCATTTTTGGCGTAGTGTCTCTTTCTTAGAGTCCAAGTTAATGTTGGCTGCATCTAGCGTCTTCTTAGGATGGGGATGGGATTTTCAAGATCTTTTATCCCGAACACCCGATCTTTCGCAGAGATTGTCCCGTTTGGTTTGATTGCTTAGTTTGCCCTTTTGAATCAACTGTTCAATGGAATCTTTCAATTGAATGCAACCTTTGATATTATGCCCGTTGGAATTATGGAATTGGCATGACTTTGACTTATCAACTTCTTGTTTGTCATTAACTAGATAGTGCCAATGCACAAACTCATCCTTGAATTATGTGTTAGTGCACTTGCTCAAGATGTGTTCTCTTGTTGTCAATTATGGGGTATAAATAATCAATAAAATTGCCCTGCCAAGGACGACCTTTGTCTCTTGACTTCTCTTCACAACTCTTGTCTGCATGAGGTTTATAATCTCCACGCTCGCTCTGGACTTCAGTGGCCTTCTTTTTCTCTTCAAACAAAATGAGCTCATTGGCCTTCATATGTAACTCATTCATGTCCCTAAGCTTTTTTGATGCAATCTTTTGGCCGAACTCGCTATCTTTTTTCAAACCTTCACTCTAAGTGGTCTGTTTTCATTCTTTCGTTGTATTTGTCTTCCTTAACATGGGTGGTCTCTTTTATGCACAATTTTCGTTTTTTCCTTGATGCCATGAAATGTGTTGTAAACTAGAAGCATAACTCTTTTCAAGAATTTCCTGGCTTCGGTCTAAGACTCTTAAACCACGTCATCGCCTTTTTCATAGATGAACATTCTACACTTAATTGGTCCCCTCGCTCCTCTGTACGAAAGTGAAGTGTCAAAACTCTCAACATGATCTTCGAGATTCGTTATTCCTCATAGGTGTCAAGTTTTGGGGGTTAAGCCAAATGATTTTGGATTTCATACGAATGAATCTTCGCTGTGAATAGTCCACGACATAATCTCCTTCTTTAGTCTTGATGAAACTTGAATTAGAACTGTTAGAAACCTAACCTGACTTGTGGCATGCTGGATGAGATATGATATTGGTGTGACGTTTGATGTGGTGAACAATTGATACTTCTCCTGAGGTGAAAACTAGAGGGATGTTTTGCAACAAAGTTTTTTGGCATCCGTCGCGGCGACTCTTCTTCGGTATGAAAGGAACCCATCAATGGGGAATGATGTCATCGATAGGGAAAAATCACGTTGGCGACGACACAAAGGAGATTGGGATAAAGACTCAGAGTGATAAGGATATTCTCTTGCTGCACCTCCACTTGGCTTCGATTCTATAGTAATGCCAGGAGGTTGGTGCCAGAGCGTCGTGGTAAGTAACTGAAATTTCTTGGAATTTTTTCGGTGGATTTACCAGAGAAAACATCGAAGAAAAAACTGTTTCTTCGAGTTGTTGAATGTGAGATATGAGAGCGGGACCACTGCGTTTTGATTTTGATTCATCCATCTGAATCATAGTCGAAAAGCGTAGAAGAAAAATGTTGTTTAGATTCCGGATTGGGTTATCTGCAAGTACTCTAACACCTAAGTAGGAGTTGAGTGAAGCGAGGAGGTAGTGAATAATGCGTACCTAATTTTTGAAAAAGGGGCCTCTGTTATAAACGTCCTTTATTCTTTTACAGGAAATTCAATGCAAAAAGGAGCTATTGTTTGATCGTCCTTCAACAATTTTGTTTGTTTGGTGTGAATTTGACACATCTATGAATTTTGTTTGGTGCTTGATATTTATAGGAGAATTTGGGGAAATTTTTTAAGAGAAAATTACCTTCAAATGAGCAATAATTTGGTTATCGACAACAATATATTCATCGTAATTTCGAAGAAACATAAATTGAGTATGTTGCAATTTTTTTAGACGTTACTTTCGTAGATATGATTATTATAACTATTAATTAAGATTTAATATTTTTCTCTTCTAGATGAGTATTTTGGATCTGTTGCTCATCGTTTATAATTATTTGGTGGACCTATAAGAAAATTGAGACTAATAAATTATTGTAATCAACTTTAATTTCAGTCTTTCAATCATTTAATTTTTTTGTATTTTATATTTTTTTTTAATTTAAACTCTTTACATGATCAAATAAATAATTAATTTTTAAAAGATAATATTAATTACGAA
>JBBPBT010000881.1:3116240-3136745 GCA_037974875.1 Cicer bijugum | reverse complement strand
TTGGTAGTTAAATAAAAAATAAATCCAAACAAAATTATAATGTAATTAAAGTTACGACTGAAACCATAATTTTTCTCTATTGATTTACCAATTTTATAATTCTATTCTTTTTTTTTTAATTATTTTTTATTAGCTATGTAATTACCACAATCAATTTAATCATTATTATTATAAAAAATAATTTATAAGTTTTGTACTTGCTGATAAATTTTTGTAGATAGAGTAATCTTTTATATTACTTACTAATTTTTATTCTAGTATTTTCTTCAACTTCTCTGTTGATTTTTCTTCTAGTAAAGATTTAAAGGAATCTGAAATAGAGACAATCATTGGTATTATAGCCGTAGCCAAAAATTGGGAGGAGAACGGAATAATATCATTTCATCTTATGAGATTCTTAACGAAAAAAATTAGATTAAAAGTGGATAAGTATTCCATGAGAAAATATCAACTAGACATAGACCGAGTTGAGTTAGACTTTGTTAAGTTTAAATCTGGTCTGTCAATAAATTTAAGACAAAAATATGTTATGTGATTTGTCATTTAGACTTTGTTAGTTCTCTGGTTGTCGGTTTAGACAAGTCTTATCTATTTAAAAAAAAAAAAATCTGATCTAGTCTAGATCTGATGTAGACTACATCGTACACTCCTATCGGTTGGTTTGACCTATTTTCACCCTTAATATCCTATGTCGACTTTGAAATATATTCTTTCTTTAAAATTCAATCAGAAATGATAAAAAACATTCATGTTTAAATTTTTGTAGAATTATGAATTTGTTAAAATTTAAATAGCAATTTTGCCATGATAGTAAGTGTGGCGTTAATTTGAAAGAGAACATAATCGTTGCAAAACTATATATCTGAAGGAATGTAGTAAATAAACGATCTGACTAAATCTAAATTCATAACAGATATAAGAAAGTTTTCTGAAAAAAGCAAGGATTGAATGAGACAAGGCATGAGTATTATTTTATTTTTTCAATAATTCTAAACCCTTAGATTACTTAAAATAGATCTAATGGTACATTATTGATAATGCACATGTACAAGAACTTAATTAATTGCTCCCTCACCTTAGAAGTCACCTTATTACAAATATCCTACTAACATATTTGGGAAGTTGTGGATAATAGAAGACCAAAGAAACGGTTATGAAGTTTTGTGGATAATTTCTCTTCAAAATTAATTCAACAATGAATTTAAACCTGTTACAAAGGTCTAACATATGTCAAATAGTTATTTCAAAACCTACTTTGTCTTATGTGAGAAGAATTTTCGAAGTAGCTTTTTCTTCAACGAATTTTTTCTAGTACTAAAAGCATGGTGCTACTTTTACGAATTTTTAGTTAAAAATTTAGTCCACAAGCGTCTTATTAGAAGTAGAATATCTAATTCAGTCCACAAGCGTCTTAACCTGCTCATTAAACGGTTCCTAAAGAATTAGATTATATATTGTGCACTCTTAGACTCCATTTTTTTTAATTCATTAATTAAAATCAGATAATTAAAGTTTTAAATATATTTTATTTTACAGTGATAAATCCTTCGACAATTATGACATTAACTAATCTATTTGTTTTTGGAATTTTAACCGATCTAATTTAATGAAAAGAAATCTTTAATTATTGTCTAAAAAAACTCTATCACTACGCTAAAAAAAAAATTTTATAACGCATTTTTTATAGCGCTTATTAAATACAAGCGTTGTTCTATGATATTTTAAAAATAACGGAAGATACAACAACACTTTTTTGACAAGCGTCGTAAAAAATGCGTTGTAAAAGACTTGCGCTTTCACATTATTAAAGGATCTATTATAGCGCTTTTTGGAAAAACATTGTAAAAGACTTTTAAAAAAAATAAGGAGGTCTTTTATAGCACTTTTGGACAAGCGCTTTAAAAAGTATGTAAAAAAGCACTTTAATAGACTTTCAAAAAATAAAATAAAGAAGTCTTTTACAACGCTCTTTTAAAAAGCGCTATAATAGGTTTTTAAAAAATAAAATAAGGAGGTCTTTTACAGCGCTCTTTAAAAAAGCGTTGTAATAAGCTTTTAAAAGTAAAATAAGGAGGTCTTTTACCGCGCTATTTAAAAAAGCGCCGTAATAGGCTTTTAAAGAGGTCTTTTACAACGTTCTTTAAAAAAGCGCTGTAATAGGATTTTATATATAACAGTAAATCGTTTCAATTTCCTCTTTATTACATAAATTTGACTACGCTTCAGTGTCCTTCTCTTCTTCATTATTCTTCTCATTGCGAACCCTATTGTCCCTACGAACCATATTGTTAACCATCTTCATTGCAAATCATCTCCATATTTGTTACTATCCCTACAAACATTATTACGTACTCTTCTCATTGCGAACCCTACTCTGTCCTATGAACCGTTCGTATTTCTGCGCATTCTCGCTGTTCCTTCTTAAACGAAACCGTAATCCTATGAACCCTATGTATTTCTTTGCACTCTTCAAGTATTGTATTCATTTATACATTTATTTCTTACATATATATATATATATATATATAATGTGTTTGTTAATGCTAATAATCACATTTATTTGATAGTGCTTTACAAGTTTTCTGAGCTCAAATAGGTGCTATAGTGTCGAAACAAAAATCAAATAAATCACATAGATTCCAATAAAGGTTTGAAATATATACCTTTAAAATTTCATTAACAAATTAATGCACAAATATTTATTGACTTATGTGTTTAATTTTATAGTGCTCTCGTCAAACTAACAGCACAAACTGCAGATACTGTATATTGCGATTTATGAAGGAGATTATTGATATAATCCCAGAAAGAGATCTAATTTAAAAAGCGCCGTAAAACTAATACAACAAGCAGCGCCTTTTTAGAAGAGATTTATAACGTTTTTTTATTTTAAAGAGCGTTGTTGTATCTTTTTACAGCGTTGGATATTACAACGCTTAATTGTTTGAAAAAGCGTTGTAAATGATTTTAAAAAGCGCTGTAAAATACCATTTTTCGCGTAGTGTATTTATGTTTAAGTATCTTTATATAGAAGTTTAATTATAAAATTTAAATTTTAAATTTTTTAAATTGTGTGAGTAAGATGACGGTCATTAACGCCTCCAAAAACGCGAATGGAGATTTTAGATAGAAAATCTGAATTCCACCAGTAATAACTCAAAAATAAAACCTTATAGTTTCTTCTTTCTTCCACTAGAGAAACAGGATTCAGAAGAAAAAAATACAAAAAAAGTAAAGATATTGAAAAATAATTGCTATTTATTCATTTCTCATAGCCATCCATAGATGTATATATATACATAATTGAATTCATCTTCCGTGTAAAAAAATTATGTTATCAGTCAACTACAACTATTAAATTATTAATACAATAGTTATTTCTAAAGTCCCGATTGTAATTTACTAACATAATAAAACTTTAATGATGATGCACGATAATTTAACTTTAAATAAAATATATATTAAAATGAATACATAACTGCACATATTTGAAGGAAAACATACGATTGCAAGAAAATGTACCATACATCTAAATTTATATTTCAATTCTTACCCATTCTTCACCAAAGAAATCTTTAATCCATCATTTTAGGTAGGTCCAAGTTCAACTTTGTTATTCTGAGTGACAACCAATTCATTTTCAACATTTCTAGATTCTTCTCTAAACTTGTTGTATATATCACCTTTATAAAACTCTCTAGTCCTTAGCACTAGAATTAGAGACACTAGTGCCCCAAACAGTGTAACAACAGTGATAATAATGAAAGCCATTTTGTAGCACTCACTCCCATTGCAATTCAACTCCTCCCCTGGTTTCCTCTTTATCCCTAATGTTTCCATTTGCCTTATGGCTTCCTTATCATAAAGATGACCAGCAACCCTCACATTTAACAAGTATGACCCAACATTGTACAATGTTGAGTAATATTTAAGACCAAAAAGTTCAGATATGATAGAAAATAGTACTGGCCAGTTTGCCCCAAAGCAAAAACCAATAATAATGGAGGCTACATAGAGACCATTTGGGACATCAAATGCAATTAGAAGGTGACCAAAACAAGATAATATTAGGATTGATGTGAGTATGAGAGGCCTAGGGACTTTAAATTTGGTTATGATAAATTCAGAGACAGGGCCTTGTGTAATTTTACCAAGATAAATCCAAATTGCCATTAGGGAAACAAATGTGGTTATACTATGTGCTTGATAACCTAAAGATAACCCAATTTGACTCAAGTTATTTGTCACAGTAAGGGTTCCACCAAGTCCACAAATTGTGGCTATGAAAAGAGTCATCATGTCAAGGCTCAATATGGCTTGAAATATTGTATGATCTTCACCTCTACTTGGGGGAATGAGTATGTTTCTCCAAGTGAAACAAACTTGATTTTGATTTTGAGTAGCCATCTTTGTGTTATGCTTAGGAAGAGGATCTTCACTATTGATTTGTTCTTTTTTCTTGTTTTTCCAAATCCTTTGTTCTTCCATAATAACAACAACAATTGGGAGGATGAGCAAGAGAAGCATTAAAGCGGAAGTGACATAATACTCACTCTTAGTAAAGATGAAACATCTTTGAACTATGATCATTACCAAGAGGAACCCTGCAAGGATTAAAGTCATGTAAAGGAAATTATAAAAAGCATTGAAATCATTTGGTTGTTCAGTTCCCTTATGGTGCTTAATAATTGGCATAAAAACAAGAGTAACAGCAGTTGGTAGCCAAGCCATAAGAAAAATTAATGATTTGGAGTCATTTCCATAGAAGGTATAGTATAACTGAGTAATGATAGCTCCACTCAATCCAAGATAACCACTCAAAAGACCTATGACAACTCCTCTGCTACCAGGGAAATTCTTTACACTTGTGACTAAAGCTCCAGTGTTGGTTGAACAATGAGAATTTGCTCCAATGAATGTGTACAAACACATATTCCATATTGCTGGTTTGGAAATTTTCTTTGTCACTGCTAACCAAACCATGAAGTAGCCAAAAAAGTTTTGAACACCACCAAATGTTAAGACAACCCAAGGGGGTGTCACTTCATTGAGTAGGCCTGAAAGAACTCCTATGCTAGATCCCAAGTCCTTAAAGAAGCTTAAGAGAGTGAGAGTGGATTGATCATACCCCAAAACTGACTTGATTTCTCTTGAATAAAGGCCAAACATATAGCTTGCTCCTGATACTGACATGATCATAAACGACGAAAATACCATAAACCACCTTCCTTTTAAAACTTGGAAGATGAATTGTTTGGTATTTTCCCAACCATGATCTCTTGAAAGTACCATTTTTCTCACTCTTTGGTGAGAACTGATAGTTTACAATTAAAGCTTAGCTTGTACCACCACTTTTCTCATGGTCATGGGTTATAAATAAAGACTTTAAATGTGACGATTTTTCTCTTAGAAGGAAGAAACAAGAAAAGGATGGTTTGATTTTCTAATGATGGAGCCAATGACAAGTGGAGTATATTTTAAATGTTAAAAGTTATTTTTTGGCGTAGGTTGTTTTAACATTAATCTTATTCTTTACAATGGTTCAATTCCAAGTGATGAAAATCTTTTAGCAATAATTTAACATAAATTACAAAGAAAATATATAAATAAATAAGAGACTCGACCCATGGACATTCGATATCTTTAAAAAGCAGATACTAGTAGATGTTTTGTATTATTTAGCAAAACGGGTAACATATATAATAAATTAATATATAAAGTATTATGATGCGTATATCAAAATATCAAGAATAAGAAAATTAGAAAACTGGTAACATATAATAAATTAATATATAAAATATATTAAATTACATCAGTGGTCCCTTAGCTTAATTTCAGGTAACATTTTAGTTCTTTACTTTTTTTTTTCCGAATTGGTCATTTATTTTAATTTTAAGTGACAATTTGATATTTTATGTTTTAAAATATCAACATTTTTGTCCTTTTTTTAAAAAAAAATTCAAAAAAATCATCAAATTTTTCAACCAAAACCCATAAAATTGATAATCATCTTCAATAAAATACAAATTTAATCAAATTCATAACTTAAATCTTGAAATAAACTCATATTTTCATTCTTTATTTTATATTGTTGGAAATGAAAATATGAGTGTATTTGAATATTTGAGTTATGAATCTGATAAAATTTGCATTATATTGAAGATGATTATTAATCTTATGGGTTTTGATTGAAAATTTTAATATTTTTTTGAATTTTTGTATAACAAAGAATAACATTATTGAAATTTTAAAACATAAAATGTCAAATTGTCACTTAAAATTAAAATAAATAACCAACTCGAAACAAAAAAGATAAAAACTAAAATTTACCTAAAATTAAGTTAAGGGACCACTTATTATAATTTAGTTTATATAATATTATGATGTGTGCATATAAATATTAAGAATAAGAAAATTTTATGTTGGCGGCATCACCGCTTCTAGTCTTAATGAAGATATGCCACTGATTGTGGGTAAGAACATGTACAACAGAGTTTCTATTAAGTGCATAAATTTGACCCTATTACTCGTAATTTAATCAATTGATATCAATAAAGTTTTCATCAAGAGTTTATGCTATAACAACAAACTCGATCCAAAAAGTTAAACAAAAATAAAACACAAACAATGAAACACGATATTTGATAATAAAATTTAATCAAAATTTGTCTATGTCTTCGATTTCATAATATCTATAATTTTGTAATCATTTTTACATTGTTACAACTTATATTTAGATATTATAATGATACACTACATATAAGTCATATCCAACTATGACGAATATTAAATTTTTATGAAGATATATTATATCATATTCACATTTATTATATTTACATCCTAACAATTCCGGGTACTTTTAAAAAATCAGATTTAAACAAAAAAAATTATTCTAATTGAAGCGTGTGTGATAATTTCACATATAAACAAAATGTAGAGAGAGATGATTTTTATAATTGATTAAGATTTATATACTAATATATGTTCATGTATCATGTTCTTTTAATATTTTTAAAGCATTTTTTCTAAATGTATCATGTTCTTCTAATATTGTTAAAGCATCTTTTCTAAAAACTAACTCGTAGATACGTATTGGTTTATTGACACTCGCTATCATCCCACATACTCTCAGCCACACGCTTAATTATTTGATATATGCTTGCCAGCCTTTGTGGGGAACCTCATTTAATTGACATGTGAAAAAGAAATACACGAATATGATACCAAGACTTAATAGTTCATAACGTTTAATTTACTGTTCTTCTAATAGCCACGACTTGCACAAGCAAAATACTTTTTATTACGATAAAAAAATACATGATTTGATACGACATGCTTCTGTCTTTTATTATGTGTCAGTAATTAGTTTTCTTTTTCATTATGCTCATTTTGACAATGTCTCCACCACCAACACCACTCAAATATATTAATAAAACCAATAAAACGTGGAAAATTGATATCCGAGTTATTCATAGATGGACTGTTGTTAATCAACTTGGCAATGTTCACATGAAATTTATTTTCATGGGTGAACAAGTTTGTTCGACATCATATTATTTTATTCAAGCATACAATCCATTGTATGATTCCATGTTTATTTGTTCAAGCATTACAGAGAGAGATAGGATCCATGCAAAGTTAGTACTAGTGTGGAAGACCAACTCTCAGATACAATAAGACTTATATTGTACACAATTTTACAGTTCATGACGATGACTTTCAATCCAAGATTTATGACCACCCTTTGAAAATCACTTTAAATTGTGCAACTTTTGAACAAGAGCAAAATATATCATCTTTGCCCCCAATTCGATACCTAGTTAAAAAGTTCAGTGATATATTGAGTGGGAAATATATCTCCGTCTGTTTAGTTGTTTAATTGATAATATTATTTTTCGCTATGTATTATCAAATAATCGTTTAAAACTCAACAAGTCATTTAATTATACTAAGTGGTATTAGCATCTTTGCAGACATTATAGGTGTAGTTGATGAAGTGATTTCATCAACTACAACTTCCCGCTCGAAGAAAGTTTTTGTGTTACTCAAACTTATGGATTTGAGGTTATATTATTTTCGGTAGTTTTAAATAGATATGTCATACACCTTAGTTTCTAATATTTCTAATATTTTGTTTTTTTCATTATATATTCCATATTCTAACTAAAGTGACGATCTCAGCAACAAAACGCTTTGGGAGGATTTTGGTACCTAATTTCTCAACTATTCTAGTTTACATTATACTTTCGGACCAATTATAATCATACTAAACTCTGCAAGGATCAAAGTTCTATAAGGTTGGTGTCAATAACTTATTCTATAAACAATTTCAATAGTGACAATATCTCACAATGAGATTGGAATATTAATCAATAGGTAACAACAAACCAACATCGAGTAATGTGTGAGATGGAATCAATCTACTGAACAATGAATAAGTTTTGCAAATTCAAGAGTTCAAGAAGATATCAGTTTGTTTTTCTATGTCTTTCCTTCTATTCACTACTCTTATTTTTAGACTCATTATTATGTATATCACTAAATAGGTTACCTACTATCGAAGATCCCGATCTCTACATCCAAGGAAGCCAATTGCATAGCCATATGACAACTTCATCTCAATAGACACCACTAGAGAAATTCATCTACATTGTTGCAATCAAGATCTTGCGTCAAATCAATGCAATTAACACAATTTGAAAACATATTCTTATTATCTTAATGTCGTTTAAATACTTATATATCCAGGTTGTTACCTCCTAAACAAATTGAACTTATCTTTTTAGGAGATAATTTGTGTAATTGTAGCTACAACCTTTAAGGTTGATGTTAATGAATATGGTTGGTTTTTTGATTATTGCACAAGCTTCATTATTAAAGAAAAAAAATTTATGTGATTTATACATGTAAATGTGGGTGCATTGTTGAAAAAACCATTTCAAGGTAAACTAATTACAACGTTATAGTGTTTCATAAACAAACATAAAGATTTTGTAAATGGTTGCACTTTCGTAACTATTCATCTACATGTTCATTTAACACATAGAGGTTTGATTGAAGTGTACGACAACAACACTTACATGAAGTTTCTGACATGAGATCAATATTGTACATGTAACACCATGATTTTTAACAGCATGGATGCATTTTTTTTTTTAAAACAAATAATAAAAATAACTCGTCGTAACACAAATGCCAAAAGTTTTGAATAAGTACACCACATATACCAACAAACTAAAATAGATTTTGAGACAATAATCCAAAAAGTACAAATAGAAAATCCACCGGGACTATAAGACCCATCAAACATCACTCATACCCCTGGGGTATTCTCGGCAGACACCTCCATAAAAGCACTGCTCCAAGAATGATATCCCCCATGGTCACGTGAAAAAAATGGAACATGGGTCCACCAAACAAAAGTCAACTAACAATAAGTTATAGATAAAGTCACCCCAAAATGAAATAAGTATGACCACCAAAGACACTAATACCATACAACCAAACTAATCTGATCATTCACTAGCAACTACAATAACATGGGTGACCTCCACTCACTCCGCAAGTGCCTTATGACGTAGTATCCATATTCGAAGTAACCTCATCCTCATCAACATCCATAAAAGGATTGGTCTCCTCAGAAGTTAAATCCACCCACAAGATTGGTGGCTTCGGCGGTGTTGGGATCTAAACACAGTCTGTTATTTCAGCGAAAGTCGGTAAGGGATCATTCACCGAAAATGGAGGCTCTGACTCGACCTTCCTAGATGGTCCTGCAATATCTCTTCCTACTAGCATCAACCCCTTATCCTTTCCGCAAGTCCCCGACCTAACCACTGTATCTCTAGCTTATACAATGGCCTCTGCCTCAACTCTAACTGAGGAATCCTCTACATCTTCCCATGCTCCGGTCATCCCAAACACTAATCTTGAAGGTACCGAATATTCGATCCTCTCGCGATTGAGCTCCAAAGGTATACATCTCCAGCTTTCCTACTTGTCATCACTACCCTCCCCGTATAAGTAATCCTGCTCGAGATGGGGTCATATACCCAAGCAGTCGGAGAGTCTTGGTTAGGGAAGTTTAACGACGTTTCCGTCGTCAAAGTAACAGTTAGTGAAATGAACTTGTGTATTATCTAAGGGCAATGTCCAATTTCCACAATAATTATAAAGGGTCACCAACTGAAACTAACAAATAACACTTAGCACAATTCTTATATTTTCAAATGCTCAAGAGAACCTTTCGTCTTAGCATACTCCTCGAAAGGGTTTTCATATGTCAAAAATGCATAAACAATGTTGAAAAATGAAGTTTTTGACAAAATTGCACTATCGTATTCGAATACAACATTTTCGTAGCCGAATACAAGTGTTAGGCAGTTGCAAAAACTGCACATTTGTATTCGAATACGAGGTTTCATATCCGAATACAAAGTTAAAATTTTGAATAAACACTAAACATTACATACATGTATTCGACTACACATTGCATGTAGCCGAATACAACTACTAAATTTTGCAGGTTTTTCAGTTTTAAAAAGGCTCTAAATCATTTAACACTTATGATACAAAGTTCATCAATAACACTTCAAACATTCATAATATCAATTATGAACACATAATTCACATCAAATTAATCTCCACAAATTCACACATCAAACATTCATAACATCAATTATGAACACATAATTACATCGAAACTTAATCAACACAAATTAACACATCAAAGCAATTACGGCACAATAACAAACAACAACCGAGTATGTATATACAATCATCATAGTATAACAAACATGACTTGCATGCCAAGCACCCTAATGCAATGCGTATATGCCAATGCGCATGATTCCGAAATTTCCAACAAAACCCCTCCTCAAAGGGGCGTAAATCATAATTGTACCGCCTATCACAGACCTTAGTACTAATTACCAAGGTGTAGTCTCTCACAGGCTATCATGATTTACTACAGTGTAGCTTATCATAGGCCTTACGCATCAAATAAATCCTCGTAAGGATAAAATTGACCAACTATCAAATGGAACTATCCCGTGGCCCATCACGGTCATCACTTAACACCGTGGCCCATCGCAGTCACCACTGGCACTGTGGCCCATCACAGTCACCACAAGTTATGAAATATATGAGCATACTCTAACTATTTTCACTACAATCATTAAGTAAATTCTTCGTAACATAATTAAATTATTCTTCCACAAATAATTTTAATCGAATCTCAAAATATATATATATATATATATATATATATTAAACATGTTACAAACCTAACAAAATATGTTTTTGGTACTTAATTCACAAAATAAAATTGGGCTAAATGCCTAAGCAATTTAACACAAAATACCCTAAAATTGCATAAATTAGAATTTAATATTAAGAGCCTTACAGTACATCCATTGACCGATTGTCTCACCAGAGGTAATTTTTGTGTACTGGTCTTTTTTCTATTACTAATTGTACAACATTATGCCGAAATTTCAAAGTCAACACGTGCATACAATGATTGTTGTAATTAATTTAAAATGAATCAATAATCTTTTTTCAATTATTGCACCTAAATTTAAGGTTATGTTGTTGGTGGTGGAAGCTTAATTAAATCAAGAAAAGAAAAAAATCTTCTTGATGAGATTTGAGGGTGATGGGGTTGTTTTTGTTTTGTTGAAGAAGGAGGAGTCTCAGTAATCTATGTGGGATGGTTGGTGGATCCATAACCCTGGAATGTCTGTTACACATTCTCACAAACACTTGGTGGGACAAAAACATATTGCCGGCGTTAGAATTTTTGTAACAAAAAATGAACTGAATAACTATTTTAAAACGAAACTATATTTGTAGAGATGTGAACCAAACAAAAAAAATTTTACGAGTACTATAATAAAAAAAAGTTATAATTGTAGAGACTAAAGACATATTTAAACCATAATTAAAATATTTATGTTGTTGAACAACTTGCTATTTCAGGCTGGTGATAATCATCCGATGATTTATCTTGAAGATCTACAAAACCTAATGGCAAGAACAATTGCATTATGCATTAAGACTCGACCAAAATTGGGTCAACGCTCTATAAACAAGGCATAGGAGGATGAGACTGATGGGAAATTCAACAACAAATAACAATAACAACTCTAACAGAGTAATATGCAGCGGATAATCAATTTCCCAAACTTGCAAGAATCTGTGAGGAGCAATCGACAAATAATTACAGCAAATAAAATCACCATCACAAAGGACACAATAATTTTTAACGTGGAAAAACCTTCTCAATGTGAGAAGTAAACAACCACGGGACCAAACCAGTAATAGAGCTCCACTATGATCAATATATGGGTACAAGAAAGTTTCAAATATGGCACAAATTCGTGTTCAGTAACCAACCAAAAACAGCAAGGTAACCAGCACAACAATCAGCCAAAACAATGAGAAAACAAGCATGAAATTGAGAACAAAGTTCAGCAAAAAACCAGAAACACTGCCATTGTCCGAGTTCGATTTCTCCCACCTCATACCTCTGATCGACGATCCAAACGGTCAGATTACAGTATCACGAGCCACGAACCTGATGTCCAAATTTCAGCCCGATCCGACGGTGAACGAAGGAGAAATCGTGAATCTAGTACAGCTGCTCTGTTTTATGCGAAAATAGGGTTTACTCTTCCTCTCTCACTTTTCTCTTTGTCTCTCTCTCTCTGAATTCAGCTCTCTCTAGCCCACTAATCTGACCTCTCTCCACTTGGTTAAGTGAGACTCATGGGCTTGCACATATTGGGCCTTTCTCCACATAGGAAGGGAGCCCAAAACCCAACATATCTCCCCCTCACAACTATGTGGAGGTGACCGCCAAACCGGCGATCTCACAGCAAGTTTCAAACTTGCTTCTCGGTAATGCCTTGGTCATCATATCAGCACCATTATCATCTGTATGAACCTTGGCCAATTCCAACAATCCAGCATCCAAAGTATCACGTATTCAATGATACCTAACATCAATGTGCTTGGACCTAGAATGAAAGGTTGAATTCTTACCAAGATGGATTGCACTTTGACTATCACAAAATAGCATGTACTTGAACAAAACCAAGCTCCTGCAAGAATTTCTTCAACCATAACAATTCCTTGCATGCTTCTGTAATGGCAATGAACTCTGCCTCAGTAGTGGACAATGCAACACACCTCTGCAATCTGGATTGCCATGCCACAGCTCCCCCTGCAAACTTAATCAAGTAGCTTGAAGTAGACTTTATGGAATCAATGTCTCCAGCCATATCAGAATCAGTATATCCCACAAGAGTAGGCTTATCACCTCCAAAACAAAGCCTCAAACTGGTAGTACCACGAAGATACCTCAAAATCCATTTCACAGCATTCCAATGCTCTCTACCTGGATTAGACAGAAATCTACTAACTGTACCAACAGCATGTGCAATATCAGACCTTGTACACACCATTGCATACATTAAACTACCCACAACAGATGCATAAGGAACTCGTTGCATATCTGATTTTTCAGCTTCATTGGGAAGACTCTGACTAGTACTCAATTTAAAATGAGTAGCAAGAGGAGTACTTACAGCCTTAGCATTTTCCATCTGGAACCTCTGTAACACTCTTTCAACATGGTGTTCTTGTGACAGCCAAAGTTTCTTCTTGTTCCTGTCACGCATGATTCTTATACCAAGAATCTGCTTAGCAGCTCCCATGTCTTTCATGGCAAATGACTCGCCCAATTGCTTCTTCAACCTGTCAATCATGGAAATATTTTTCCCAACAATAAGCATGTCATCAACATACAATAACAGGATAATGAAATCATTATCAGCAAACTTTTTAACAAAGACACAGTGATCAGAAGTAGTCTTCTTGTAGCCTTGCTCACACATAACTGACTCAAACTTCTTGTACCATTGACGCGGGGCCTGCTTCAAACCATATAGACTCTTTCTGAGCCTACACACATAGTCTTCCTTGCCTTTAACAAGAAAACCATCAGGTTGCTTCATGTAAATCTCTTCCTCCAAATCACCATGAAGGAACACAGTTTTTACATCCATTTGCTCTACCTCCAAATCAAGAGTAGCAGCCATACTCAACACAGTTCTAATGGATGACATCTTCACCACGGGAGAAAAAATCTCATTGAAATCAACACCCTTTCTCTGTCTGAAACCTTTCACAACCAATCTGGCTTTATATCTTGGAGATGTAGAATTGCTCTAAAGATCCACCTGTTTTCCAAAGCCTTCTTTCCCTTAGGTAGTTTCACCAAATCAAAAGTGTGATTATCATGCAAAGACTTCATTTCATCTTGCATAGCATCCAACCACTTCTTCTTTTCATCACTCTCCATGGCTTCATCATAACATTTAGGTTCGCCTCCATCAGTCAAGGTAACATAGTCATCAGAAGGATACCTAGTGGATGGTTTCCTCTGCCTAATAGACCTCCAAACTTGAGCTTGAGGTGGTTCAAGCGCATCACCAAGATCCTCATCTTGTGACATCTCATGCTCTTCTTCAGCATCATCATTAGGAACATCAAAATTATCTCCAAGCTGCTGATCACCAACATCACCATGTTGCTCATCATTCTGAACATTACTTTCAGCAGTATCAAGGTCATGTATAGGCATCCGAACTGGATCAACATCAGACAAACTATTATCAATCTCAGGTGTAGTCTTCTCCATCTTATCAATGTCTTCAATGGTTTGGTCTTCCATGAACTTCACATCACGACTTCTAACAGCTTTCTTCTCAACTGGATCAAACAGTTTGTAGCCAAATTCATCCTGACCATAACCGATAAAGATGCACTGTCTTGTCTTCGCATCCAACTTGGATCTCTCATCCTTTGGAACATGCACATATGCTTTGCAACCGAAGACACGCAAATGATCATACCTGACATTCTTGCCAAACCAAATCTTGTCTGGCACCTCAGCATTCAAAGCAACTGCAGGACTCAGATTAATAACATGCATTGTCGTGTACAATGCTTCACCCCAGAAATGCTTAGGCAACTTTGCTTCAGAAAGCATACACCTAACTCTTTCAATCAATGTCCTGTTCATTCTCTCTGCTAAACCATTCAGCTGAGGAGTTTTAGGAGGATTCTTTTCATGTCTGATACCGTGCTGCTTGCAATAAACATCAAATGGTCCACAATACTCACCACCATTGTCAGTACGAATACATTTCAACTTCTTGTCTGACTGTCTCTCCACCATAACATGGAACTCTTTGAATTTCTCCAGAACTTGGTCTTTTGTCTTCAAAGCATAGACCCAAAGCTTCCTGGAACAATCATCAATAAAAGTAACAAAGTAAAGTGCACCACTAAATGACTTTACCTTCAACGGGCCACAAACATCAGAATGCACCAATTCAAGCAACTCTGACTTCCTTGAGGAAATATGTTTCTTGAAGGATACTCTAGTCTGCTTACCAGCCATGCAATGAGAACATTTCTCCAACTCTGCACTCTTTAATCCCGGAAGTACATCCTTTTTAGCTAAACAATTCATCCCATTTTCACTTATATGACTAAGCCTGCGGTGCCACAAAGAAGCCTCCATATCCATGGCATTCACACTGTCTTTAGCAACCAATGCTTTAGTCCAATACAGTTTATTAATTTTTTTCCCTCTGGCCACAACTAAGTTATCTCTGGTGAGTTTCCATTTTCCTGAACCAAAGTGATTATCATAACCACCATCATCAAGCATCTGCATAGAGATCAAATTAAAGCGAACATCTGGAGCATGTTTGACTCCTCTAAGCAACAACTGCACTCCTATGTTGGTATGCAAACAAACATCACCAATACCAACTACCTTGGACACACCATCATTACCCATCTTCAACACTCCAAAGTCACCAGAAGTGTAAGATGTGAAGAACTCCTTCCTTGGTGTAACATGCAGTGTAGCACCACTATCAATAATCCACATGCTCCCATCTGATACAAGATTGACTGAGTCATAGTCACAGAGAATAATCAGATCATCACAAGTAGTAGTAGTAACACGATCATCATCATCATGATTCTTATCTCTCTGCTTACTATTATTGTTTTTGCTCTCCCTTTTCCATATGAAACAGTTCCTTTGTATGTGCCCCATTTTGTGACAATAATTGCACTCCACATTCGTGTGTCTAGACTTGGACTTACTTATATTGTTCTCTCTACTCGCACTTCTGTTATTCTGTCTGTTCCCTTTCGGTTCCTTTCTTTGACTTCGGCCCCTGTTCTCAGTGACAAGTACCTCGGAATGAGATGAAGTACCTTGTGCCTTCCTTCTCATCTCCTCATTAAGAACACTTCCCTTTACACTTTGCAAAGAGACAACACCATCAGAAGCTGAGTTTGTAATTGAAACCCGAAAAGTTTCCCAAGAATCTGGTAGAGTATTCAGTAGCCATAGTCCCAACACTTCATCATCAAATTTGATACCCATACCTGACAATTGATCTAGGAGCCCTTGAAAATCATTTAAGTGATCTGAAATAGAAGTCCCCTCCTTGTACCTCAAATTCATCAAGGAGTTCAACAAATACAACTTATTATTCCCTGAGTTAGAAGCATACAAAGATTCAATCTTCTTCCACAAGGATCTTGCATGTTCCTCATTAGCAATGTGATTATAAACATTGTCTTCTACATATTGCTGAATAAAACCACAAACCTGCTGATGTTCAAAACTCCAATCCTCATCAGTCTTGGATTCTGGCTTCTCACTAGCAAACACAGGAAGATGCAAATTCTTCACAAATAACAGATCCTTCATTTTTCCCTTCCATAAGTGATAATTAGTTCCATTCAAACAAATCATTCTATTTGTATTTGCCTCCATCATTCAAACAAGTCAAACAGCCCCTTAACCAAAGAGCTCTGATGCCACTCTGATGGGAAATTCAACAACAAATAACAATAACAACTCTAACAGAGTAATATGCAGCGGATAATCAATTTCCCAAACTTGCAAGAATCTGTGAGGAGAAATCAACAAATAATTACAGCAAATAAAATCACCATCACAAAGGACACAATAATTTTTAACGTGGAAAAACCTTCTCAATGTGAGAAGTAAACAACCACGGGACCAAGCTAGTAATAGAGCTTCACTATGATCAAAATATGGGTACAAGAGAATTTCAAATATGGCACAAATTCGTGCTCAGTAACCAACCAAAAACAGCAAGGTAACCAGCACAACAATCAGCCAAAACAATGAAAAAACAAGCATGAAATTGAGAACAAAGTTCAGCAAAAAACCAGAAAAACTGCTACTGTCCGAGTTCGATTTCTCCCACCTCAGACTTCTGATCGACGATCCAAACGGTCAGATTAAAGTATCACGAGTCATGAACCTGCTATCCAAATTTCAGCCCAATCCGACGGTGAACGAAGGAGAAATCGCGAATCTAGTACAGCTGCTCTGTTTTATGCGAAAATAAGGTTTACTCTTCATCTCTCACTTTTCTCTTTGCCTCTCTCTCTGAATTCAGCTCTCTCTAGCCCACTAATCTGACCTCTCTCCACTTGGTTAAGTGAGACTCATGGGCTTGCACATATTGGACCTTTCTCCACATAGGAAGGGAGCCCAAAACCCAACAGAGACAATTTTTGCAGCCATTAAAGAGCAATTTGATGTTGGTGAGGTATTATTGGACAACACATTAATAGTTTCGACCACAAATAATTGCAGTAAATTTATAGAGTAATCAACCAGAATGGTAATATGTCTAAATGCTTGAAACTTCAAAACCAACGCAGCGACAAACAAGCAACCCAAGCCAGGAAATTGTGTTTGACACTATAAGTGCCTTTATTGTGTTCATTATTCATACAAATTGATATTTAAATTGGAAATTAAGATTATTGATTTATTTTAAATTAATTACAACAATCATTGTCTGCAATTGGTGATTATGATCCTGAAGTTGTTGCTACTTTACACCTAAAAAAAGGTTGTCAATTGAGTCTCGTGAAGTTTATAATGTTTCTGATGTGGTTTCAAGTCTATAGTTGTCTACATGCAAACCTAAAAAGATAATTAAGACTGAGTGATCCTTTAATATTACAGTCACCGGTGAGACAATGTGCCTGATCACTATTTGGATGTTTTTTCAACTTTTTTAGTTCCACTTAACATTTATTAGATTACAACTATGTCATTAATTAAATCTAATTGTTCACTATAACCATTAAATCTATTTCCGCCGCTATAAACCCATCATTGAGAAAATTAGAGGAAAAAATGAAGGTTTGAAAAGTGGTACAAAACTAATTGTGAGGAGACTATAAAATCATGTCATTGAGGATAAGATTATTTCGGGAAAAAAATGTTGGAATTTTGATCTATATACCACAAATATCTATGTTTTAATCTCAATCGTCGTGGCCTTTCAATTTTATACAAAGACAATTTGTTATTATTAGTGTCTCTTATGCAATGACAATCAACAAATCAAAACGTGAATTATTGAACTATGTTGGTATATATTTTCCTAAACATGTATATAGTCATACACAATTGTACGTAGCTATATCAAGAGTGAAGAGCAATCAAGCTCTGAAAGATCTTAATACACATAAGAAAAATCAGCCTTTGCAGCATAGAGACAAAGTTGTCTACAAAGAATTATTCTAAAATGTCAACATGTAAGTCTATAAATTTTATTAAAAGTCTACATTATTATATATATACTTCATATAATTAAATAGTATAATTATTTTCCTAAACACTGAATGCTAATTATTTATTGGTTTAATTGCATTTTTGGTCCCCCTATTATAGGTGAAAATTGAAAGTAGTCCCCTATTTTGTTTGTCCCCAGTTTTAGTCACCAAACAGAATTTTAGGCCAAATCATTATGAGTTGTCATTTTTTTAATGACGTGTCAATAAAAAGGTGATGTGGCAGACGCTTACGTGGAATAAACTCATTATTATATTATTTTTGATTAAAAAGTATCATTTATATTTTCAAAAATCATTTTAATAATTGTGACAATATTTTTAAAACTACAATTAAATTGTTAAAATTAAATTAAAATAAAATGAAAAACATGTACAGCAGCATGAAGGCAAATTGAAAATCAGAATCGTATGAACTTGTTTGAACCCTAAATCAAAAAACAGCCCAAATTCACCAAAAACCCCAAATTGGGTTCGTGAAGTGTTGGAGAAACAGGAAGCAGCTGTTTTTGCCAAGGAGCAAGCCACATTGCAGAGGCTTCAAGAGAAAAGAGATGCTTCTGTATTCAACATTGTAAATGCCAAAGAAAAGCACATAAAGGTTTCAACAAAGGATTTGGGTATTGTCTTTAATGGGGGTCAAGGGCCATCGAGTATTGAGGAGAAACATTTGGATGTTGCATCTATTGGGGATAAAGGCAACTTAGAAAATGTTAAACTTTCTCCTGAAAATGGAAACGTAGATTTGATGTCTTATCCAGAGTTGGTAAGACTATGCAAAGAGATGAACACGAACACAGTGTAGAGATGAACACGAACACGATTTGGGGCTTTTGGCGAATTGAGACTGTTTTTTGATTTAGGGTTCAAACAAGTTCATAGGATTCTGATTCTCAATTTGCCTTCATGCTGCTGCACATGTTTTTCATTTTATTTTAATTTAATTTTAACAATTTAATTGTATTTTTAAAAATATTGTCACAATTATTAAAATGATTTTTGAAAATATAAATTATATTTTTTAATTAAAAATAATATAATAATGAGTTTATTCCACGAAAGTGGCTGTCACGTCACCTTTTTTATTGACACGTCATTAAAAAAATGACAACTCATCATGATTTGGCCTCAAATTCTGTTTGGGGGGACTACTTTAAATTTTTATCTATAATAGAGGGACTAAAAATGCACTTAATCCTTATTTATTTATGTCACAATTTACTCAGTAGTTTGTTAAGCCTATTATATAGCCATCTTGATCATGTTATAATTCAATCAATTCATTTATTGCAGTCTCCTCACAATGATTTTGGCTACTTCTTAAATTTTTTATTTATCAATTTCATATTACATGGTCCATCAAGATATTACTTCAGGTGCTCTAAACTCCTAAAGGATATCATTAAAAGATTCACAAAACTTGGAACTGCATAGAGAATATTTTGTGATGATAATAATTTTTATCTTGCAAACGTTTTTGAAGTTTACTTTTGTTGATCAATATATGAAATAAACAATATTGGATTTGGATTGAAAAAATTGTCATCTTCATTCCTATTCAAATAGTTTAAGATTGCTATATGAAGTATTAGTTTATGCACTCCTGTTTTATTATTTTTCTGATTATCAATGGTTGCAATTTATCATAATTATTATATTCGTCTTTATTAATATTGATATTGTATACAACTAACATGTACAAGTATATTTAAATCTATGTTCATGGCAATATCATTATAAACTATAATATTTTGTTACTTAGTTATTATAAACTATAATATTTTAATT
>JBBPBT010000881.1:3071359-3113628 GCA_037974875.1 Cicer bijugum | reverse complement strand
AAAAAAAAAACAAAGTAAGAAAAAGTAAGAAAAAATTAAAACAATGGAAAACAAACTAAAAACATAGTAAGGGTAAAATGATAAGAAAATATAAAAACCAAAAAGAAAACTTAAGAGGAATCTAAAAACAATGAAAAATAAACTAAAACAAAGTTTAAAAAAATTTAAGTAAAACAAGTAAAGAACTAGTAAAACTTTTATTTTATTTTATTTTATTTTTATAGTGATTGATCAGTCATAGTAAATCGTGGCAAGTAACATTAAAACGGTAGTACCGAGTATCAAAATCAAGTACTCAGTTATACTATCGAATTATGTTTCATAATCAAAATTGAACAAAATATTGAACTATCAAATTATATTTTTAAATTGTTCGAATAATTTTCAAGGTAATAATAGTAAAATATTGAACTTTATAACAATAAAATTGTCAAGGAAGAGTCTAACTTTGAATCCAACCTTTAATTACTAATTTGATCATGATTATTGAAATCATTTATTGAATGGTTACCAAATTCTATTTAATATGGTTGCCCTTATTTCTTAGTGATACAACCTTTAATTCTAAAGTAACCCATAATTTCTTAGTGAATTTAAGATTATAATAAAATTTGAATGTAAAAGAATTCTCGAACAGATTCATTGCCTCGACAAATATCTCAATTAGTTTCATGCATCTGCATCTATTTCCATAGACTTCATAGTCATAAATTTTTTGAAGTAAATATAATTGTAACAAGAAAGGGAATTTGAATTGTGACCCTTTAAAAAACTTGAATTTAATATTATATCTTAAAATGTACTTGAGGATGTTAGACTAGTATGATGAACGCAATCGTGTTTTGAGAAGGTTCGGGTGCATAATTATATTTCATATTGATATTAGTGTGATTTAGTGAAATAACATAATAGTAAAATATAAGGGTAAAGAAAAAACGCACAAGAAATATCTTAGTTCACTTAACGTGGGCTAATTATGTCCTCACAACTTGTGCGATTTTCACTAGTAAGTTGAGCAACCTCTCAACTTAATCTTCTTCCTTTAGTCACACTTAACTATACACTTGTGTTTTCTTAGTCTCAACAGGCTTACACAAGTCACTCAAGTTTTCTCTCAACTAAATAACTTTATGATGTTTACAATAAAATGATATTGATGATTTGTATTGGATCTGATCACAAGGTTTGATTCTAAAATTTATGACAAGGAGCAGTAGTGAGTTTCTTGATAATTAAAGAGAACTTTGATACCTTTGCACTTAAGAAAGTGTAATATGTTTGACTGTAGTCTCCTGGAGATTGCAACTTGAAGTACCTTCTATTTATAGACTTAAGAATGCTCTTTGTTGATGTAAAAGACACATAACCATTGGGCACATGTCCCAAGTTGATTGTCATTTACTCAATGTCCTCAATTATCAATTAATTAGATTAATGATGAATACTTCCAATTTTGAGGATGATGAATGTGCTCAAAGATGAGTATGTATTTAAAACTTGTTTAACCTTCACAAAAATATTTCTAAGGATTGATACGCTCAAAAGCACATGTTAGATAAATTAATAAAATTAGAATTATTTTGATCGTTGTCTAAATCATTATAACATATTTATTAAGGAATTTTTCCTCAATAATATCTCTATTTTTTATGATAACAATTTTGAATTAGGATCCAATGTTCATTTTGATTTGGTACAAAAATAATTAATAAATTTAATTGAGGATTTCTAGAAATACTCCCCCTCAATTTCCCCTTAAAAATTGGGGTGTTACATGGAAGGTCGAGGAAGATCCTTTTTAAGGGAATCCAATTGGGAGGAGGTTTAGTGATGAAGGGGAGATTGGAAACATCATTTATGGAGATCCAATCAACAGACATATCATTCTGGGCATCATAATTGTTGAGGAAATTAAAAATGATGGCATTACATACTTCCATTTCACGTTTGGAACACTTAGGATGGGGAATATATATCCTCATCCGAAACTTTATATTTCCTAGAAGAAGTTGATTGTCCTTTTCCAAAGCACATGCCTCTTTGAAGGTAGAGGTATCAGATGACTCAAAAACATCATATACATTGGGCAGTGGATGAACAAATGAATCATAGATAGGGCCATGAGAAACTAAAAATCGGCTTATTAGTAAGAAGTTAAATGAAGTTAAAAGATAAGTTTGTAGCCTGTTCAATAAGACCAACATGGTGAGTCTCTTTATTTTGGACGTTGAAGTCCATGAGTTGAATGGAGTTTGTAGAACGTGAAAGTGTTGGCAAATACAAGAAATGAGGGGCTTTGAATTGTGTTTTTCGTTTTCAATACTATTTTATTTTTCATTTAAAAATTGTTCATTATCACAATATTCAACTTACTATTAAAAGAGACTTAGAAGAGGTAAAATTTAATCATAAAGAACTAAGATGCGAGAGTTAAAATGGAATAAAGAAAACACATATTTTATACTAGTTCAGAACAAATTGTTGCTATCTCTAGTATTCCCCTTATAGAAAATTTTTGCTTCAGTGCAGTCGAGGGCTTAATCCACTATTACTATAATTAGTTGGACAAGTATTCTTTACTCTTTTTCTCTGGGCTTTGAGTATTTTTCTCTAGCTTCTCTAGGATCTCGTTCCTAGAACCATTCTTCAACATACTAGCATCCTACTGTTGAGGTTCATGAGGGTCGTTGTACCATTTCAGATACCTCGTTGAGGATGGGAGGGTTGTTCCACTATCGGGCTGATTTATATGAGTGCTAGTTTTTTTTCTTATGATTTGACTCAAAGTATGTTTTAAGAATTCTAACTTTTATCGAGAAGATGTTACATATTCAAACCTATACCAGTTCAAATGTATGAAAACAATTTGACTGATTTACATCAAATGTAATAACTTTCTATTGAGAGTATTTCTCATTCATACTTTTTGATGTATTATTGGTTTTTTTAGATGTTAAGGATGGGAGGGTTGTGCCACTATCAGGCTGATTTACATCAGTTATAGTTTTATTTTTCTTATGATTTGACAACAAATATGTTTTTAGGATTCTAACTTTTATCGAGAAGATGTTACATATTCAAACCTATACCAATTCAAATGTATAAAAACAATTTGTCATATTTATATCAATTCTAATAACATTCTATTGAGTGTATTTTTTATTCATACTTTTTTGATGTGTTCTTGGCATTTTTAGAATTACACTTTCCATTCTCTGCATTTCTTCTATTTATTGACATAACTATTTCTTCTTAAATACAAGGAGGAAATGTCAGTTGAGATATTTCTATTGGTGGTCCTTAAGGGTATAGACTTTGTACTTTGGGTCAGACTTGTGTACTTCATTTGCAGAAAGACAACCTGCATATTCATGGGTTTCAACAATTGAACATGAATCTATTCGTTAAGCTCAGAACTGACTCCAGAAGTCACTAATTATAATTTGTACTAAAACCAGAGGAAGTAGAGGGTACGAGAATAGAGGATAGAACAATCAGAGTATTGTCTTACAAATCATAAGAGTAAGTAGGTTATCAGAGAAAGCAAATTATCAAAGCAAGTTGGTTTTGGGTGATTATTAGAGGGTGCACACAAACATAACATACAATGATTAGAGGATACATATTTTGGGTGGTTATCATTAACTATTTTTAGAGTGTTTACTTCTCTAGAGGCATTCACTTTGTTAGAGAGTTGACTTTATCAAAGGTGTTAAGTTTTCCAAAACTTTGACTTTTCTTTTAGCATTAACTTTTTCCATATTTGTTGACTTTATCAAAGGCGTTGTATTTTTTTAGTCGTAGACGATGTCAGACACTTGCTTTCTTCTTCAAAGGCAACTTATAAGCAACCACTTGCTTGCTTCTTTAAAGGCAACTTATCCAAGGCAACTTTTAAATATGTTTTGCTTTATTTATTCACTCTATTTTCATTTACCTACTCTGCTTTCTTTACTTAAGTATAGCCACGCCAAAAAAAATTTATAACATAAAACACAATTCAAATCCTCCATTTCTTGTGTTTTTCGTTCTACAATTGACATTAGAGCTCAGTCCCAAAGTTGCACACTTAACCGTTTTTGAGTAAAGATCTATTTTTTAAGGTTAACTGAGGTGAAGAAGTTATAGGTGGAAACTTTAGCATGCCACCCCAGTTTGATGGAGAGAGATTCGAAAGACAGACTTAAAAGATGTTACATGTGTTGAAATATCCATAAAGAATTTATACGGTAATAAAAAAACAATAGAAAATGCATAAAAAATCCAGAACTTTCATGATGAATGTTATCACCTTCAAGAAGTTTGAAAACTGCAGCAACACAGAAAAGAAAAACTAAAAGTATATCTGATGCTTTGGTTCTTAACTACGAAGGAAACAAGTAGGTGCAACAAGTCAAAGCCAATCTATTCATTAGAAAGTATGAACTCTTTCATATGGAAGACCATGTAGACAATGAAAAATGTTTTTGGATTCCAAAATTTGGATTCTAGACATAAGGTTCTCCAAAAGAGATACACTATTGTCAACCTTATCAAGATGATCCTCATAAGTCTTCCAAGCAAATGGAAACCAAATGTAATGGCTGATGAGTTCACTCAGATCCCATGAGATTGAACTAGTTGAAGATGAGCCAGACAGAAGACAAGTTTTAAGGCTCTACAACCAACTGAATACTTAGATGAAAACAAATGGGAAAATCAGAGTGAAGACTCAACTGATGAAGAGTTGTCTTTTATCTCAAGAAAATCCAGCACATGTGGAACCACATAAAGAAACCATTTCCCGAAAGATATTTCAGACAGTCCCTAAATAGCAGAGAAAGAAGTGAAAAGCTAGACAAAAAGAAACTCATCTGCTATGAAATGAAGGAATCATGTTACTTCAAATCAAAATGTCCTAAACTTGAGAAAGGAAAATTATGAAGGAAATACTTCAAAGCTAAGAAGAAAGGTCTTATCTACTTGGGATGACATTGATTAATCGTCTGATGAAGATGAATAACATGCAAACATGTCTCTGATGGAAAATACTCACTCTGACTTTGATTCTGACTCTTACTCTAAATCTACTAATGAAGAAACTGAACTATTCTCTGACCTATCTCGTAGTGAATTCATAGATATGTTAAACGAGTTTCTCAACATGAATAATAATATTTCTTCAAAACTTAAATCTCTAAAAAAAGCTCATGACTTAACAAACAAATCCAGTTCCCTTGAAAAAAAATATTAAAACCCTAAAAAAGGAAAATATAACTCTGAAATAAAGGGTTTCAAAAACATCAGAGGATAAAATCTACAATTCTGTTAAGTATGAAATAACCTATCAATAATTTATTTCAAATGACATAGAAAGAAGTGGGCAAGCTTATATGATCTATGGTGTCAGCAAAAATAATAAATGTGGCATCCTATGAGATATGCCTTCTTTAATTGAAGATACGCAGAATCAATCATGAAGATATATATGGACACATCTTAAAAAATGATCTAGATGAAATGTTGATTGAAGATCTCCAAGGGTAACATTCACAATAGAAATTTCTTTTCTCTATTTACGAAACACTCATCCAATCAATCGATCGAGAGAGAGAGAATGAAAAAGGTAATGTGTTAAGAAGAAATTTTGAAAAAGCCAAGAACAAATTAAGAGAAAAGTATGAATAAAAAATCCTCTTAGTAGAGTTATTATAATTGATATAAATCAGTTAATACACTTGAACTACTATAGGACTTGATACATAACATCCTCTCAATAAGATTTAGAATCCTAGAAACAAACTTTGTGTCAATTCAGACACAATAAAATTGATATAGAAACAAACTTTGTGTCAATTCAGACACAATAAAATTGATATAAATATGCATTATAGTGGCAAAAATTCTATTACCCTTAAGAGGTACCCGAAGAGGTACAACAACACTTATGAACCTCAAAGACATGCTTCCAGAATGTTGAAGAAAGGTTATAATAATGACAATCTGGAGAGGCTAGAGAAAAATACTCAAAGCCTGAAAAGGTAGAGTAAACAACACTTGTATGCTATTAGTGAAATTGTGGATTAAGTCCTCGAATGTAGTGAGGAAAAATCTCTATGATGGATGTTTTAAAAAACTTCCCTATTTATTACTGCAATTTGAACTCTATGATAAATGTTTCAAAAAACTTCCCTATTCCAAATTTTAAGCTTGGATTTGAGAAGCTTTAATCTTTGACTAAGCATAAATAGAAAATAGCTTATAACATGCTCCCTCAAAGTATTTTTCACTACATTGATACATTTATTATGTGAAGTCCATCCTCATAAACTTAAATGAAGACATGTGGTTAGCTTCATTGTTATAAAATTCATGAGAGTGAGGCAAGGGCTAGAATTCAAATAATCCAACCACCTATGATTGTAAACTACTTTGTCTAATCTCATTTCATTATGAGCTCAACCTCTTATACCATTAGAACAAGTGTTAATCACCATTAGTTGGAAAATGAATGAGAGAATTGTTGGAAAACTATGACTTCTTTCTGATTAACAACAAGAGAATTAAGATCAAATCCAACTAGTTCGACATAATTCTCATATTAATCATGCAACATTCGTACAACTCACACACAGCGGAAACATAAAATCACATACAAAATTATTCAAGAAGCATACAAGAATAAGCAATTAAACAATGCTGAAAATTAAAGAGAAGGGATAGGAAAGATTGCACCAAGATTTATCCTGGTTCAGTCGTTGATCCAACGACCTACATCCAGTCCCGAAATCATAATCATGATTCCAGCCTTGTTCACTATAGAATGAATTAGAGTACTTTTACAGATTTTCCAGTCTTCTACACAACCTATCAATCTAACTCCCTTCACTCCTATCTTGTCACCCCTTTGATCCTTGTAGTTTATCCCCAAACTCACACAAGATCAAAGTAGACTTCCTCTTGATGATACCACACCAACAAGGATAGCCACCAGTTTCCAAACTGGATTTGTTACAGCATCAATTACAAAGAATTGTATTTTACATGAACAAAGAAAAGAAGTATCAAGAAATGTGTTCAATCACTCTAGCATCACACAAAAGATTTGATTTGCCAATGAATATTTTTGTGTGTTAAGAGACTTTTCTTTCAAAGTGTTTTCAGAGATATGCAAAATTGAGAGCAAGAGATTCTGAAAATTGTGAAAAGTTTTATGCAAGAGTTATGTTTAAAATGATTTGAAACATCTTATATATATTCAAGGAAAATACCAAGACAGTCGATTGGCCAATCGAGTTTATAAGGATATAATCGATTGCTGCATCGAGTGTCGTATTTTCTGTGTTTCTAGAAACTTGAAATATATAAGCTTCACTTGATTGGACAATCAATTGATTCAATTTCTGAATCAGACCTGATGCTATAATTTCCTTTCAATCGAGTGAGCAATCGAGTTGTCCAAAACTGGGTGCTCACTGTGACTTGAGAAATAGCATCACTCGATTGGTCAATCGAGTGTCGTGATCAAAGTGATTCAGACCTGATGCTATGATTTCCTATCAATCGAGTGAGCAATCGAGTTGTCCAAAACTGGGTGCTCACTGTGACTTGAAAGATAGCATCAATCGATATGTCAATCGAGTATCGTGGTCAAAGTGACTCAGATACTGCAAACAATCAAGTTGCCAATCGAGTGGACAATCGAGTGGTCAATCGAGTGGGCACAAACTGAGTGCTCTCTGTAACTTAAACTTCAGCGTCAATCGAATTGTCAATCCATTGTGCAATCGATTTGACAATCGAGTGATCCTGTTACAGACCTCAGTTATTTTTAACAGTTTATGTGCCATTCGATTGATGAAACATTCAATCGATTGTTCAGTCGATTGTTTCAGAGTTGAGTTTCATAAAACATGAATGAATGATAAAAGTTCATTGGCAATGACTTGTGTGAGACCCTAGGGATTTGTTTACTCAACTTGATACTTAGACACATAATACCACTATACAAATTGCATCTTCCTCAAGTGCATCCTCCAACTTTGGTTGATTCCTTGAGTTGCAAGCTAGTGTTCCATGTGTGTGGTGTCTTCATGTTTGCCTGAAATGTTTCTTAATTCAAAACATTAGATAAAGCAAATATTTCATGTGCACTGTATGTTTGGGACTTAAATCAAAAACTAGATCAGGGAAGCTTATGACTTACAATCTCCCCCTTTTTGATTTAATGACAAACATACAGTTAATATTGAGTTTATTTTAAAATCTCCCCCTGAGTTTTGGAATGTATGATACAAAACATTTTCAGCGCATAACTAGGGTGCATCATGGAGTATAAAATGTATCAGAACAGATGCATATATAATATCAGAGCTTAGTATGTATCAGACCATAAATGTAATATGTATTAATCAGAGCATATACAATATCAGCAATGTCAATATCAGCATATACAAAACATCAGAGCAGGTATGATACAAATCAAAGCATATAATCTCAAATTAATCAAATCAATCTCCCCTTTTTATCATTAATACAAAAAGACATAAGACAAATATACAAGAGGATTAATAAACAACAGTTGTAAGGACAAGACAACAAACAGCAACAACAAACTGCAAAAACTCTAAACCTAAACAACCAAAGACATTAGGGTTGATCCTCATTATCACCAGCAGGAGGAGGAGAGACCGCTGTATTAGCCTCAGCAGGTGTCTTCTCCCTATGAGAATCAGAACCATCTTCGTTGTCCGGATGTGGTTCTGCAGTTGATTGCCTCCCAATCTCTGCAATGTCTTCAAAAGACATCTTGAGACCCAAGTGCTCCTGAATGGCTGAAACATCCTTCTGAACAGATTCCAAGGAAGCTTGAAGCTTCAGAAGAGACGTTTCCACCCGTTCACTGTGTTCAGCTTGAAGTTTCAAGACCTCCATCAGCTTTGCCATGATCTCGGATGATCCTTCAACTGGTGCAGGTGCTTGGGCACTTGACTGGGCTTGATCAGCACTGGGTTGTGCATGATCAACAGTGGATGGAGTTCTTGTCCAAACATAGTTGATGCGTCTAATCTGCATTTGGTTGACTATGGCTTCACCAAATGTATGAGTAGTTGTGAGTGATTCTTCATCGGCTAGAGACACTTTGAAATGCCTCAGAATCCTCATCACTAGTTGGGGATAGGGCAGGATGTGCTTCCCTTGTGCTGATTCCCACATGTTCAACAGCACAATCCATGTCCAACTCATTTTGAGCTCTTTGTACAGTCCCATAGCAAGACAACGTCTAGCCGCTGTACAACAGCATGATTTCCAGCTCTAGGTACTAACATCCTTGTTAGTACATACATGAGCAACCTGTGCTCAACCTTCATTTGTCCAGCTTGAATAGTCCCTTTCTCAACAAAACCTTCAATCATCAATTCGTGTAAAGCAGCATGCTTGTCGATGGGGTTTTCCCAACCTTCGTCTTCTGGAGCATCCTGTGCTCGTCCATCAATGGTGTACCCACAGAAAGGCAAACCAGTCAGCTTAGAAAACTCTTCAAAGGTCATAGCAATCCTTCTGTTTTTCACTTCAGCTGCGAAACTGGTCTTGGTCAGGATGAAGGTAGAATAGAAGGCTCTCACTAGCCTTGGATAGACATCCAAAGAACAGGAAAGAAGGTTTTCCAAACCATGAAACCTTAAATGGTTTTGAAATGAAAAACCATTTTTATCAAAGTAAGGAAAATCCAGGGTTCTAGCATATTGGATTTTTCTTTTAACAAATGAATCTGGAACAGCCTTGCCTTCAGCAGTTTTCTCTTTTGAAGGCTTAACCTTCTTAGGAGGAGATGAAGGCTTCTTCTTCTTAGTTAACTCCTTCATGGCATCACCCAGCAATTTCTCAGATGGAGGAACCTTCCTCTTTTTACTGATTTCAGGAGTAGTGGCAACTGCTTTGCCCTTGACCTTAGCGAATACCTTGTGTGTAGGGATTGAAACTCTTTTGGCTGGAGGTGAAGGAGGTGGAGGAGGTGATGGTGAAGGGGTTCTTCCACTAGAGGTAGAAGAGAAAGAAGATGAGCTGGATTGTTGAATGACTTTGGAGGAGGGACCAGCAGAGGTAATGGCTGGTTTTCTACCAGTTTGTTTAACACGAGCCATTGTAGAATGTAGATTGGAGGTTGATTGGATGAAGAAAAGATTGCAGTTGGATGAAGAAGATGATAGCAGAGTGAAAAATTGGATTGAGAAATCGAATTGGGGTTTCCAGGTTTATATAGCACTGTAGAAATCCGATTGCCCAATAGACTGATTACACTTATGGGTTAAAAAAGTAACCGTTACACTCATCCAACAGCTATAATTTTCTCAACGGATATATGCCAATCGATTGTCCAATCGATGCTCGGGTTTTGATTTACAAAGATTCTCAGACTTGTGAGTTACTTAAACCATATAGTCGCTTGTCCAATCGCATTTTAACCATATTCCAGTTCATCATTCGATTGCCCATTCGAATGTCGTAACAAAAATTTTCAAAAATCTGGTCTCTGAGATATGAACACTCGATTTGCCATCCGATTGTCGTGATGAAAACTTCAACAGTCAGGCTTCTGAGATATCAGCAGTCGAATGTCCATCCGATTGAAGCAAAAAGTTGACAAAACAGACATAAACAAAATAAAAATTGAGACCCAACTATTCGACGTTGCAATCGAATATCGTGTTTCCAATTTGACAAAATGAAGCACTGTTCATCAAACAGTCGATTTTGCAATCGAGTTTTGAGTGAAAAATACTTATCTGGCCACAGGACACTCGATTATGCAGTCGAATTGGGTATAAGGATCAGATTTCATTGGGATCAATGATGCCGAGTTTCATTCTTATAAAGAAGAAACTGTCCTTAAGCAAGGCCTTGGTGAAAATGTCAGCCAACTGCTCAGTTGTATTGACATATTCCAACTTAATCTTGCCCTGTTGATATTGATCTCGAATGAAGTGATGCCTTATTTCTAGTAAACACACCATTCTCATCCATTTTGTTTCTGAAAACCCACCTAGTTCCTATGACATGTTTACCCTCTGGTCTTGGAACAAGAGTCCACACTTGGTTTCTCTCAAACTGATTTAGCTCTTCTTGCATGGCTACTATCCATTCAGGGTCCATAAGAGCTTCCTTAATGATTTTGGGTTCTACTTGGGAAACAAAAGCTGTAAGGTTGCAAAACTCTCTAAGGGATTTTCTGGTTGAAACTCCTTTTGAAATCTCTCCAATAATGTTGTCTATGGGATGGTTCTTGGCAAACTTCAACTCTTTGGGTAGATCATCTTCCCTAATAGGTTCCAACAGTCAAGGTTGGTTGGAGGTTCAGGCTCACTGGTTTCTACAGGTTCAGAATCCACAATATCACCCAAAGACTTATCAACTGTAGAAAGAGTGTTGTTCAAGTTTTCATCAAATTTGACATGTACAGACTCCTCTATAGTTTTGGTTCTTTTATTTTAGATTCTATAGGCCTTACTAACTTGGGAATACCATAGAAAGATACCATCATTTGCCTTAGGATCAAACTTACCTAGATGTCCCTTGCCATTGTTTAACACAAAGCACTTACACCCAAAAATCCTAAAGTAGGAGATGTTAGGCTTTCTCCCTTTGTATAACTCATAGGGAGTCTTTCTAAGAAAAGGTCTAATGAGAATCCTATTCACTACATGGGATGCAGTGTTAGTGGCATCAGCCCAAAAGTACTTAGGAAGATTAGAATCCTTAAGCATTGTCCTAGCAAGCTCTTCTAAAGATCTATTCTTTCTTTCTACTACTCCATTCTGCTGTGGAGTTCTAGGGGATGAGAAAATATGTTTGATACCATGATTTTCATAGTAGGTTTGAAAAGCATCATTTTGGAATTCACCTCCGTGATCACTTTTTATGGATATGATTTTCTGATTATTCTCATTTTGAACCAAAGCAGCAAATTTCTTAAAAGTTGAGAATGCCTCACTCTTGTGAGTCAGAAAATATGTCCATGTGAACCTGGTGTAATCATCTACCAAAACATAGCCATATAGGTTCCCTCCAAAACTCCTAACCTGAGATGGACCAAAAAGGTCCATATGCACCAACTCTAAAACCTTCTTGGTTTGAACCAAGTCTATAGGGGGGAAAGAGGATTTGACCAGCTTACTCCTCTCGCAGGAGTCACATAGTCTGTCCTTAGAGAACTTCCTATTGGGGTGACCTAAGACTAGCTGCTTGCTGACAAGTCTGTTCAAGTGGTCCATATGAATATGAGCCACTCGCTTGTGCCACAACCAGCTCTCATCAGCACTAGACAACAAGCAATAGATCTCATTTGCAGGTAAAGAATCAAAATCTATCATGTAAATATTATTAACTCTTTTACCTGTCAGTTTCATACCTTCAACTTCCTTATGCTCAAGTGTGCAGGATATGGAAGTAAAGTTTACCTTAAACCCTTTGTCACACAGCTGACTAATACTTAGTAAGTTGTGTTTCAGGCCTTCAACAAATAAAACGTCCTTGATAACAGCAGTTGAGTTATTTCCTATATCTCCAATGCCTATGATCTTTTCTTTGTTGTTATCTCCGTATTTGACAAAGCCACCACTTTTTAAGTTCAGAGACAAGAACTTGGACTTGTCTCCAGTCATATGCTTGGAGCATCCACTGTCCAGATACCATGATTGATTCCTGGATGCCAAGCATATCTGCATAAAAAGAGTTAGGTTTTGGATTTAGGTACCCAATTCAAATTGGGTCCTGGGGGGTTAGTTTCAAATGACGGTTCCTTAACTTTCCAAATTTGTTTCCATCCTCTGTTGGCACGTTTTTTCAGTTTGCAATTGAACACCTTATGTCCCATTTTGCAACAAAAGTGACATACAACAGCAGGGGATGGCTTCTGATTTGGTCTAGTCAAGTTATCATACATTTGTTTAGATTTAACAAATTTCTGATGCCTTTTCATATGCATGTTTTGTTTATAGCCAAGTCCAGTTTTAACATCTAGATTTCACTGATTTCTAAGAAGTCTTTCTAAGTTGTTTTTACCATTGTTGAACTTAGCTACATCACATTTCAGTTCATGAGTTTCTCTTTTCAGTTTTTCATTTATGTCTATAAGAGACTCATGCTTCAAATTAACTTCATCATATTGCATGCATTTTTCTTCTAGCTGTTTCTTAGTACTAATCAGTTGTTTAAGTACACTAACATATTCAGTATGCAATTCATTAAAGGCATCATGAAGCTCATCATAAGATGGATTAGATGTAGTACTTACCTCACTGTCAGATTCTGAATTAGTATTAGCCATAAGACACAAGTTAGCTTCTTCATTCTCTGATTCTTCAGATGAATCTTCATCATTGTCGTTCCAGGCAATGTAAGCTTTCCTGTTTGAAGGCTGTTAATCCTTGCCCTTAGTCTTCGTAAGCTTGTTTATGTTTTGCAGCTTGTAACACTCAGATCTGATTTGGCCTGTTTTCCCACATTCATAGCAAGTTATGACTTTGCTATCACTGGTATCACCCTTGCTGGAGCCTTTTGTCTTGGAATTCTGTGGTTTTCTTGACTGGCCTCCTTTCTTTTTCAGAAACTTCTTAAATTTTCTGACCAACATACCTATCTCAAGTTCTTCACTTGATTCACTTTCTGAGCTTTCTGAATCTTGTTCAAATTTTGCTTTGTGAGTTTGAGTCTTCAGTGCAATTCCTTTGCTTTTTCTGTTTGATTGCTCTGTCTCATTTAATCTGTGTAGTTCCATCTCATGTTCACAAAGCTTTCCAAACAGTGTTGCTATAGTCATATTGGCAAGATCTTTAGACTCAGCAATAGCAGTTATCTTGGGCTGCCATTCCATTGACAAACACCTCATAACTTTTCCTATCTGCTGTTCATTATCCACAACTTTTCCCAAGGCATGTAGATTGTTGATAATGTGAGTGAATCTTGTTTGTAGATCATTTATAGATTCATCTTTCTTCATGTAGAAAAGTTCATACTCGTGCATAAGTGTATTTGTTCTTGCCCGTTTGACATCTGTAGTACCTTCATGTGTTTCTTGCAAAGTGTCTCACATTTTCTTTGCAGTCTTGCAATTTGACACTATGAAGAATTCTTCTGCACTTAAGACTGATGTTATAATATTCTTTGCTTTAGCATTGTAACCAACTTTCTTTTTGTCATCGTCAAACCAATCAGCTCTTGGTTTGATGATGCATGATGATCCTTCAGTGCCTGCAATTTTAGGAACGTAAGGACCATTTTCCACTGCATCTAAAATGTCCAGCCCACATGCTTCCAGAAAGATAAGCATTCTTTCTTTCCAGTACATGTATGTTGTACCATTAAAGGCAGGGGGTCTGGTTAGAGATGCTCCTTCTCCTAGGAAATCCAAAGAAGTCATTTTCTTTTATGAGTTTTTCTCTAAAAAAGTCAGGCTCTTGATGCCAATTGTTGGAAAACAATGACTTCTTTCTAATTAACAACAAGAGAATTAAGATCAAATCCAACTAGTTCGACATAATTCACATATTAATCATGCAACATTCATACAACTCACACACAGCGGAAACATAAAATCACATACAAAATTATTCAAGAAGCATACAAGAATAAGCAATTAAACAATGCTGAAAATTAAAGAGAAGGGATAGGAAAGATTGCACCAAGATTTATCCTGGTTCAGTCGTTGATCCAACGACCTACATCCAGTCCCGAAATCTTAATCATGATTTCAGCCTTATTCACTATAGAATGAATTAGAGTACTTTTACAGATTTTCCAGTCTTCTACACGACCTATCAATCTAACTCCCTTCACTCCTATCTTTTCACCCCTTTGATCCTTGTAGTTTATCCCCAAACTCACACAAGATCAAAGTAGACTTCCTCTTGATGATACCACACCAACAAGGATAGCCACCAGTTTTCAAACTGGATTTGTTACAGCATCAATTACAAAGAATTGTCTTTTACATGAACAAAGAAAAGAAGTATCAAGAAATGTGTTCAATCACTCTAGCATCACACAAAAGATTTGATTTGCCAATGAATATTTTTGTGTGTTAAGAGACTTTTCTTTCAAAGTGTTTTCAGAGATATGCAAAATTGAGAGCAAGAGATTCTGAAAATTGTGAAAAGTTTTATGCAAGAGTTATGTTTAAAATGATTTGAAACATCTTATATATATTCAAGGAAAATACCAGAACAGTCGATTGGCCAATCGAGTTTATAAGGATATAATCGATTGCTGCATCGAGTGTCGTATTTTCTGTGTTTCTGGAAACTTGAAATATATAAGCTTCACTTGATTGGACAATCGATTGATTCAATTTCTGAATCAGACCTGATGCTATAATTTCCTTTCAATCGAGTGAGCAATCGAGTTGTCCAATACTGGGTGCTCACTGTGACTTGAGAAATAGCATCACTCGATTGGTCAATCGAGTGTCGTGATCAAAGTGATTCAGACCTGATGCTATGATTTCCTATCAATCGAGTGAGCAATCGAGTTGTCCAAAACTGGGTGCTCACTGTGACTTGAAAGATAGCATCAATCGATATGTCAATCGAGTATCGTGGTCAAAGTGACTCAGATACTGCAAACAATCAAGTTGCCAATCGAGTGGACAATCGAGTGGTCAATCGAGTGGGCACAAACTGAGTGCTCTCGGTAACTTAAACTTCAGCGTCAATCGAATTGTCAATCCATTGTGCAATCGAGTTGACAATCGAGTGATCCTGTTACAGACTTCAATTATTTTTAACAGTTTATGTGCCATTCGATTGATGAACCATTCAATCGATTGTTCAGTCGATTGTTTCAGAGTTGAGTTTCATAAAACATGAATGAATGATAAAAGTTCATTGGCAATGACTTGTGTGAGACCCTAGGGATTTGTTTACTCAACTTGACACTTAGACACCTAATACCACTATACAAATTGCATCTTCCTCAAGTGCATCCTCCAACTTTGGTTGATTCCTTGAGTTGCAAGCTAGTGTTCCATGTGTGTGGTGTCTTCATGTTTGCCTGAAATGTTTCTTAATTCAAAACATTAGATAAAGCAAATATTTCATGTGCACTGTATGTTTGGGACTTAAATCAAAAACTAGATCAGGGAAGCTTATGACTTACAAGAATTGCCATTAGTCCAATTTTTAAAAATCCTCCATAGGCATCCTAGAAGGGGAACTATATCCTCTGTACTAATGATCCTCCAAAGTAGTATTGAAACCACCAAAGAAATACCAAGAATGATTGAAGTGACTTTGCTCATTAGTAATATGAGACAATAAAAATCTCCAAGCAATGTGAATTGTGGACACATACAACAATCATACCAAAATCCACACCATTATGTTGCAAGATGAAAGAAGTATGTTGATCCAAACTGCTAATAATGTGGCAGTCAAAATGAGAAGAACATAGACTTCAAATATTATGAAGTAAATTGTCCCTAGAATTAAAATAAGAAAGCTTGTAATGTAAGATATGTAAGATACGCTTAGACAAATCATCAAAATTCATCCACGATTTCGATATAAAGAAAAAAAATCAATTTCTATTGAGTAACCTTTTGAAGGAAAATCTTTGTGAGGAATTGGCCATGCCCCGAATATTCCAGAAGATGCACTTCAATTTGGGATGGTTCCGTGAACCTACCCTAGCACATGTGCCTTTGTTCTTAGATTTTTAAGCAACTTGTCATTTGTCTAGCCATTTTCTGTTAAACAACATGGTTTCAAAATGAACATCACTGTCAACATCCTCAATCATGTCATCCTAATTTGAGTTTATAGTCTCGATATCATTATACACAACTTAAGGAGCATTGATATCAGAAACTTGGAAAACATTTTGGTCAAACTCAATTTTTTGATCCACCTGTTCATCATCCTCAGGAGTATGATGGGTTTCTGGAACACTATCAACCTTGTCTACCTTTTGATTATTCTGACTGTGTAAATATGGAGAGACATCAATATTAATATCAACATCATTTCATTAATTGGTTTCCTTCATTGGTGGCTCTTCATTGTTGCAATTAAAGTGACATTCTTTATAATCTTAATTAACCTCCATTTCATCCATTTCATCATTAGAACCTAAATCGAGATCTTGTTGATTATCTACACTAGCAATACAATTATCTTTGCTAGCAGTTTGATTATCCGTGACGGGAACGAAGACCTAACTCATATTCTTTTTTTCCTCGCTTTTCTAATTTATCCATCTTTTTCCTCTTATTATATCACCTTGCAAGAAGAAATTGAATAGCCAATGTGCTTGTAGTAGTTGCAAAAATCTAATGGATTTTCATATTCTATTCCCACACAAAGTGCAAAATCTTTTCTTCCAACTAAAACTTGATCATGAAACTTTGTAGTTAGATCATCCTCAACCAAAATTCTAGCATAATTATACACAAAAACATAGATTTTATAGCGCATATTTAACAACGTTTGCTTTAAAAATTGCTATAATAGTAAAACTTATAAAACACGGACCCCTTTAAAAGAGCTTTTGACAAAAAGAGTTATAAATGTAAAAGTGCTATAATAGAAATATTTAAAAAGCACAAACCCATTTAAAATCATTTTGAAAAAAAGTTGTAAATTCCAAAAGTGCATATTAGAAAGCACTGCATTAGAAATCAAAAAGCGTTGTAACCTCCTTCTCTCGTTGGCAAAAACCTCTTCCTTGCAAAAACCAACACTCGATCACAATAGCCTAACCCTTATTTTATTCCGCTTGTGTAACACCCCGATTTTTAACAGCGCGAGTGTATTTTTTTTTTAAACAAAGAAATATAGAAGGAAATACTTTTGGATAAATATTTAAGTCATAACACAACGACAAATAAGTCAACATAATTTACAAGTAGCGAAATAGTTTTTGAAATATGAATCCAAAGTATTTACACATCAAAAGTGGTACATGGAACCCATCGAAAATAAAATGTCAAGCTGGCAATATTGGTATAGGTACAGTTTTCCAAATTAAAATAAACACATCCCAAAAGAAAGACTTCTAGTCCTTATATGTCAACCAAATCTGATCATTCCACAAAACTATACATCCCGAGTGATCTTCACGCGCCCTGCAAGACCCTCCTAACACAGCTCCAATCAAGTATGTCCAACTACATTCCCATTCACTGGGTACTAACCGGTGTGAAGATCCTGATTCTCATCTGAGGGCAAAGCCCAGATTTCCACAATAATTGTAAAGGGTCACTAACCGAAATTAACAAATACCACATAACATTTTTTATATTTTCAAATGCTCAAAAGAACCTTTCGTCTTAGCATACTCCTCGAAAGGGTTTTCATATGTCCAAAAATGCATAAACAATGTTGAAAAATGAAGTTTTGACAAACTGCATTGCCGTAGCCGAATACAAATGAAAAAATCCAGATTTTCAATTCTGAAATGGCTCTGAACCAATCAACACTTCAAACATTAATATTATCAATTATGAACACATAATTAACACCAAATTAATCTCCACAAATTCACACTTCAATCACACATCGAATATTCATTAAATCAATTATGAACACATAAATACATCAAAACTTAATCAACCCAACTTCACACCTCAAAGCAATTACGACAAATCACAACAACAACTGAATATGTATATACAATCATCAAAAGCATAACAAACATGACTCGCGTGCCAAACACCCTAATGCAATGCGTATATGCCAAAATGCATGATTCCGGAATTCCAAACCAAAACCCTCCTCGAGGGGCGTAAATCATAATTGTACAGCCTCTCACAGACCAATACTAAGTACCGAGGTGCAATCTCTCACGGATCAGCACGATTTACTATCGTGCATTCTCTCACAGACCAGCATGACATATAAGAGTGCAGTCGCTCACAGACCAGCACAATTTTCTAGAGTGCAATCGCTCACATATCAGCACATTCTAGAGTGCAATCTCTCACAGATCAGCACAATGCGACAATCCCCACAAGGATAAGATGAACAAACAATTCACATGGCATCATCCCGTGGCCCATCACGGTCACCACTATCACCATGGCCCCATCGTGGCCACCATGTACTATGAAATGCATGAGCATACTCTGACTCTTTAAGTAAATGCAGCTATTAAAAGATTCCTCATTTTTAATACTCATTTAACACTAATGATTTTTCAGACACAATACAGAGCATACTCAAACATATTTATTCACATCAATTAAAATTTCCACAACCACACATAAATCAAATCTCCAAATTCAATTCACACCTAAATTGAATTAAATTAATTTTCCACCAAGTCACAGATAAATTTCATCTAAAAAATTCTTAATATTAATTATGAATACATCAATTTCACCTAACATAAATCGCCAAAATTTCGAAACATTAATCACCATATTCAATCTCTAAAATTTTCAACCATAAATCACCACAACAACATAAATATATCAGAGTTCTCCCCACCGCTAACTCGGTGCCAACGGTCTGGATTCCTTTTCGAGACTCAAGGAGCTAACTAGATAAACATGATTATCTATAACAACTTGTTCACAATAAAACTAATACAAACACAACAAAATCTCCAAAATTAAATCTTTCTCACACACCAAAGTTTTAAAACCAAATAATCTATATTATTTATTTAAAACTAAATAAAACAAATATCGTAAAAAAATTCCCATACACACACTCGACTATTAGCGCACCGAAATTTTTGAGTTAATAAAATACTCTAAACTTTTTTTCTTTTTAAACTCAATCAAAGAGTAATTAAAAGAGTAATATTTTGAACTCTAACCATTTTTAATTTCAATCTATCTTTTTGCTTAAACTCTTTAACTTAGTTAAAATTTGAATTTTTTCACAACTTTAACAACGCCAATTTTTTTGTAAAATTTCAATTTCAGTTCAAACTCATTTATTTGAAAATAACTCATTACGTAACTCAAACTCATCAAATTTAATTACCTCAAATTCACACCAAATTAAATCAATTCAATTCCACAACACGCATATAACACCTCAATTAAATTTCAACAATTCAAACATAACTCACTCAATTTCAAAATTTCACATTTTTACACATAAACCACCAAATTTCATCCATTCATTTTCTACAAAATCCACAAACAAATCACATCTAAAAAATTCATAATAATAATTATGAACATATAAATCACACCAAACTTGAATCACCACAAATCACACTTCAAATTTTAATTCCACTAAATTACACATAATCACATTAAATTAATTTTTCACAAAATCACACCTCAAATACATCGAATTTCTTTTCCACAAAATCACAAATAATATCCTAAATGCAAACTAAAAGTTTGGAAGGAGCCCTTACCTTAACGATAGCTCTAACACGCGATTACGGTACCATAATTAATTTTGGTAAAATTTAAGTTTGTGACGTCGCGTCGAAAACTAGCTCACTAGCACCGCAACATGGCAATGAGCAACTTTTCCTTCTGTCACTTCTCGAAAAGGAGCTTAAATCTAGAAGAAAAGTGAAAGTTTTTGTGTTTATGAGTTTTGAAAACGAAAGAATTTTGAAACAGAGAAGGAAGAGCAGGAAGGAAAGAAAGAATGAAAGAAGGAAGACACGCACGGCTTATGAGGAAAAAAAGTTTTCTTCCTTTGCCTTTCTAATTTATATATATATATATATATATATATATAATATATATATTAAAATAATAATAATAATAATAATAATAATAATAATATATTATAATAATAACAAATATCTAAATATTTATAAATATCTAGATATTTTTATAAAAAATCATTATTACGTCTGTCACCTCAAATCACATCACAAACCACTTTTTCAGAAAAATATCTACTCTCGCCATAATTCAATGGGCAGATGAATTTTTCTAAAAAATGCCACATCTCAGAAATTTTTTTTCGACAAAAGATTCACCGTAATTAAATAAAATTATTCATCGACGAATAATTTTAATCAGGTCTCTAAAAAGATATTTTTGGCATTTAACTCACAAAATGCCATAAAATTGACTATAAAGTCTCAGAAATTCAACCCAAAATTCTCCAAAATACATAAATTAGAATTTAAAATTAAGGGTCTTACAGCTTGAATCTTCTTCCTCTTCAAAAAACCGTTCTAAAATTCTTGACGCAAAATCTTCTTCTTCCTACAAACATATTGTTGAAATCCACTTTTTACTCAACTCGCACAAACCTTTATTGCTGCAAAATCACCACTATTTTTGTCCAAGAAAAATAAGGTTAAACATGAGTTTTTAGTGATTGTTAGTGTCTCAATAGAAAAGGAAATTAAAATAACAAATACTTATTTCATAGGTTTAATTTTGTGAATTAGTGATTGCGTTTTAAGATTTTGTAACCTTGAAATGAAATAAGATTTTGATTTTTTAATATAAGGTATATATTAGCGTAAATTCGAATGAGGGCAGCATGATACTTTTATCAATTTGTTAACAATGTTCAACTTGAAACTTAGGTACCTAGTTGAAGCCAAATACTTACTATATAGTTTTTCAATTCTTCTATCATTTATTTAATAGAAATGAAGAATTTCAGACCAATTTGTTCTTCACTCACACCTTGTGAGTTTTTTCTGTTTTTTTTTACTTTGACAATAAATCACAAACTATCCTAAGTTTAAGTATTTGTAAAAAGTGATTTTGTATAATATATTGTCATATGCTTAATTTGCTTATCTACTATTCTAGAGTTTTAGCCAGTAATTCAAACTGGAAATTGATGCACAAGAACCTAATTGCATTTGTCTTAATTCATTGTACGTGATTTTGTAAAGAAAAACCTCTAATTTGATTAAGTTGATCCTTCTGGATAATAAGAAAAATTAAGCACTAAATATCCAATGTATGTCATTTTGATAATTGTTTTCTTCTACTACTGCTTAATATTCCTTGGTCAGAAATAACAACAAAGCGAAAAAGTAACAGAGAGTGGGGTTGGATTACAATATGGTAAAATTTATTTAAAAGCCTATTTAAAAACTTTATTCACATTAAAACATTTAAATACTTTAATAATATTATATGATACTCTCCACATACTAATATCAATGTACATACTTATATACATTAAACAAAAAATATTTTTAAAAAATTTGAAACAAACATATTTTAAACCCTAAAAAATAATTTTTAATTTCAAATATTAATTTTTTTTAAAACCAACGCACCATTATTATCTCTTAAACAAATATGAAACGACTAATGAGTGATTGACTAATTGAACAACTACCAAATATATAATAACTACCTAATATAGAATCGTTACCGAATATGGAACGACTATTGAAATATGGAATGATTATTGAGTGATTGTCTAATTGATAAAATTTAAAATAGGAAATAATATTATTAATATAATAAAAAAATATTAATAAATAAAAAAATATATATAGGTTCAGGCCTAATAGACTTTTTTATAAGTCTGGGTCTGAGCTATTTAAATAAATAGGCTTTAAAAACAGTATGAGCCTAGCCTTTTTATTAAATAGGTCAGGCCAGACCAGGTCATAAGTAGGCCACACCATAGACCCATGACGGACGACCTAACCTATTTTCATCCCTATATGTTGGTCATGGTTCCTTCATTATTCAATTTTGAAGGAGATAGAAGGGTCATGGAGAGTGGTCTCTTATTGTTGTTTGCAACTACACTAATTCCTTTTTTATATAGAGAAAGTCTAAGAATAATACAACCGTATTACAACTATAATTCTACGGTGGAAGTATTTTGTTTTAAAGCTATATCATACTATCCGTTAGTTACTAACTGTACGTATAATTTTTAATTGCAAGATTTATTGTTGTTTAGGAATGTGGAAACAATGGTTTCTAACGAACAACATTATATGGCTTAACAAATAGTTTAAAGAGACAAAATCAGATCAACCATTAGATTTTCATATTTTGTGGGAGGAGACTCGTTTGAATAAGGATGGACTATTAAATTTCTACTAGTGGATAGAATAATGTGTAAGTATATTATCACTTTAATTTTTTTTTTTTTTTATCATTGTCTATTAAAAATGATAATAAACAATCTTTTTAGTATTAATGTAATGTATGTTAGGAGAATCTAGAATAATGTTAATCTCAGATTCAACAATGTTGTTGCATGGATATACTTGGCAAGATATTTAATATTCGTCAGTATTCTAACCATGTCAAAGCAAGGGATTTGACGTAACTCTAAAAAACTATTTTGACAACCGCACAAATCCATTTAATGAGGAAGTACTAGATGTGTAAAATACTTACCTTTTTTTTATGAAGTCAAAGACCAAGGAAAATGATCATGTTGCTAAAAAAGAAGTCAACAATCAAGTCAACTATGGTAAATATGCTAGAAGTTTTATAATGTAAGGTACATGATGCAATCTAATATTAATATATTTCAAATGCACATGACAACCTTTTATTTTAGCATTTGCATCAAAAGAATTTTCAAAGTGTCAAAATGGATGAACAATGTTTGAAAATCAAGTTTTTAACAAAAATCGAAGTTGTATTCAACTATAATATGTTCTAGCCGACTACACACTCAAGTCAGTAGCTAAAATTGAATAAATGTATTTATCTACGAGATGGTGTAGCCGAATACAAAACCAAGTTAGTGGAAAAATTTAGTCATGTGTATTCGATTACAAGGATGTGTATTTGAATACAAGCTTGAAATTTTCAAATAAAACTGAACATTACAGAGGTGTATTCAACTACACTCATGTAGTAGTAGAATACTACTATAAAGCAATGTAAATTTTTAGTTCATATTCAATATGGATCATTGCATATGATCATCAAACCTCTTGGAATAATTGCCACTAATCTATAGTGATGTCTAAGGAGTACTTGAAATAATTCATTGAGAAAAATACATATTTTACATTGTCATATCGTTGAGAAAAGTTCTCTATTGTACTTAAAATTATATTAGATTGTTATTATTGTACTCAAGTGTCATACACTTAACTTTAGTCAAAGTCGTTGTTATAAAACCATATAAGTTATTGTGTAAATTGAGGAAAGTGGTGTACTTTCTTCTAGTGTGTTAAACTAAGATAGTGGTGTGCTATCTTAGGGTGGTTGTTAGAAGTTTGTAACAAAAGTCTTAGAGTTAGACATGTACTTATTCTAACAAATAGTGGAAAATTTCTTGTGGTGTGCAAGAGGTCTGGATGTACCCTTAGTAGTAAGGGGAACTAGGATAAATTGTTGTGTTATTTATTTTTCTGTCATTTACATTCTTCAATACACTAATACTAAATAGAAAAAATAATTCACTAAGTCTCTAACAACTAAAAAATTTATATACACCTAATTCACCACTCTCTTAAGTGCGCCTTTGTACTAACAATGGGTATCAAAGCATGTTCTGGTAATTTTCTCCTCGATCCTTAGTCATGGCTTCCACACAACTAGTTTTTAGAGAGGGTGGTAGTAGCAATAAACCACCTTGCATTGTTGGAGAACACTATGAATTTTGGAAGATACGCATGCAAATGTATCTTGAGGCACAAGGAGTTGATATTTGGGATGCAGTAGAAAATGGTCCCTATGTTCCAAAAACAATCATCGATAATAAAGAAGAAATAAAAATAAATGCCTTATAGACAGGTGATGACAAAAAGAAAGTGTTGTTTGATAAATATGCCAAAAACATGTTACAATCGACACTTGGAATGGATGAATTCCTTCACGTGTCTCATTGCAAAACTACCAAAGAAATTTTGGATACTCTTGAAGGAGCTATTAAGGTAAAATGTTCTAAATTCAATACATTATCTCAAAGATATGAATTGTTTCAAATGCAGCCCAAAGAATCTATTATGGATTTGCAGAAAAGATTTTCTCATACGACCAACCACTTTAAGGCGCTTGGAAAAATCTTCACTAATGATGAATTGAACCTTAAATTTCTACACAACTAGTTTTTAGAGAGGGTGGTAGTAGCAATAAACCACCTTGCATTGTTGGAGAACACTATGAATTTTGGAAGATACGCATGCAAATGTATCTTGAGGCACAAGGAGTTGATATTTGGGATGCAGTAGAAAATGGTCCCTATGTTCCAAAAACAATCATCGATAATAAAGAAGAAATAAAAATAAATGCCTTATAGACAGGTGATGACAAAAAGAAAGTGTTGTTTGATAAATATGCCTAAAACATGTTACAATCGACACTTGGAATGGATGAATTCCTTCACGTGTCTCATTGCAAAACTACCAAAGAAATTTTGGATACTCTTGAAGGAGCTATTAAGGTAAAATGTTCTAAATTCAATACATTATCTCAAAGATATGAATTGTTTCAAATGCAGCCCGAAGAATCTATTATGGATTTGCAGAAAAGATTTTCTCATACGACCAACCACTTTAAGGCGCTTGGAAAAATCTTCACTAATGAAGAATTGAACCTTAAATTTCTAAGATCATTAACAAGGGCTTGGCAACCTAAAGGAACAAAAATTTCTAAAAATAAAAGCCTATCAAAGATGTCTTTTTCTGCATTTTTTGGAAAACTTCAAGAACATGAATTTGAACTTGGAAGGCAGAAAAGAATGAAAGTCAAGAAAAGAAGCCAAAGAATATTGTCTTAAAAGCAAAGTCAAAAGAGCAAATCGATGATGGAAATTCGGTTAGAGATGAGAACATCACCTTCCTACTTAAGGATATTTCCACTACAAGTCAAAACTTCATTTGTTTTGAGTGTGGCAAGCAATGACACATAAAAGTGGAGTGTCCAAATATTGTCAAGAAAATTCTCTCAAGAAGAAATAATTAAAAAAGGTCTATATAGCATGGGAGAACAATGGAGTTAGTTCATCCTCAGATTCAGAAAGTGACAAATGTGCAGAAGTTGCTTTGATGGCATCATGCCAATCCAACGAAGAAGAAGAGGTTAGTAACAAAGATTTTTCTCATAATAATGATGGTAATAATGAAATACCTATTGAGTATAATGATGATCAATAAGTAATAAAATAATTACTTATCGAATGGTAAATTATGTACAAACTAGTGTCAACTCAAAACAAATAAATTTTATCTCTTAAAGAGAAAATTGACAATATGGAAAAGGATTATGAAAATTTAAAACATAATTTTACATGCAATTAGTATGATTCTCTTTCCTTTAAAATTGTCCAACTAAATAGAGTGATTGAAAGATATGAAAAGGGACAAGTTGGATTGGAAAATATTCTTAATAGGCAAAGATATTCCAATGACAAGAGTGGTCTTGGTCATTCAAAGTTTGATAAACTAAGTATTAACAAAACAATATTTTTTAAGGCAAGTAATCAATCCAACAAAGGGAAAGTTATAGTTGTGCTAAATGATTACCATTATTCTAACAAAAAATTTGTTCAAAAGAAATCTCATATACCTACATATAGAAGTAAATATACTCCTACATGCTTTTATTGTGGTCTAAATTGCCACACACCTAATGCTTGTCATTTTAGGAATTTTGGTGTTCCAAATGGGCATTATGTGTGGGTCAAGAAAGGTACTAATCCTCAAGGATACAAAGCACTTTGGATACCGAATAAATCATGATCTTGGTTTATAGGAATGCATACAAAGTGCCTCTAATATGTGGTACTTAGATAGTGGATGTTCAAAACACGTGATTGGTGACAAAAAGCTATGTGATCTATGGACATAATAACAATGGTAAAATTTTGCATTGGAATGGGCAATGTTCAAGTAATATTTGTGGATACACATAATCAACTAGCAAATATCTTCACAAAGTCATTGCCTAAAGACTCATTCTATAGGATATGAAGAGAACTTGGTATTTTAAATGAAATTAATCTCTAATGCAAGGTATCTATACTTTGCAAGTTTCTTCTCTTCAAAATATAAAATCTTCACTTGATAAATTGATTCTTTGATGTATATGAGCTTTCTAAATATGAATATGTGCTCTAAATATTGTCTTTTAGTGAAAATTCGGCTTAAAACAAAAATTTGGATATCATAGTCGAATAAACATTGTTTGTATTCGAATACACATTTCCCGAAAATCCTGTATACAACTACAACCAATGTGTTGGTGAATACAGTTTCACAATTTTTTCATACATAAGCATTTTCACTTGTTTTTAGGTTATTAGCTTAACTTTTAGTAGTCAAATACAATTGTCATCTATTTCTATTTCTCCAAATATCTCATCCAATCTTACATGCAACAGTTACCCAATCTCTATACTATCATCCATTGCATCTAAGATCACTTCAAACTCAAATTTTCTAAACTCAAATCCCCATTTCCCCCCAAATCCAAAAACCTTCACCTTCTTCAACTTTCACCTTGGATGCACGAAATAGAGGTTCCAAAACAAACCATGCTACAACGGGTCCTTCAAAAAGTAGGGCTAGAAATGATAATGTGGTAGACTTATCCCGATTGCTTCACTCACTCGAAGAAATCGACCGATTCAGAACCTACTACTCATACAAAAAGCTGATCACTCCTAAGTATGGTACTCTTGATTCTTTCTTAGCTTTTTAATTTCCTAAGTTTACTTAAGGCCCAACATTTGAAAGCTTTTATTGGTTATAAAAACCCCATCTATCCGAATTTAGGTAGCGTATTTTATTGGAATCTTAAGAAGGAAAGGATTAAGTTGGTGTCTCAGGTAAAAGGCAAACACATTGAGTTAGAAACTCAAATAATTGGAGAAATATTACAGCTACCATTTAAAGGCCAGAAACTTAGACTTGATAATTTGTGTGAATGGGAAAATATTAACAAATATGATGTTTATGTTTCATTGTGTCGATTTGACAAAAACACCATGTAACATAAACAGGCACATGCTGGTTTCAAATTTTCTAGGAAACGGTACAAAGTTGGAAATTTGACCGTTGACAAAAAACTATTGCATTATTTTCTAAGCTACATTATGGTCATGGACAAACTCAATTCACTGCAAACCTTTATCACTACACAGTTTCAAAATATGAACACCTCCATCAATAACCGATTTCGAACCATGGAGACCACCATTACACTAAACCATGAATCTTTGCTGCATGAACTAAATGGCTTGTCCGTCAAAATTGACCATCTTCACCTCCCACCGGATGATGATTTGTAGTTTGCTGTTGAAATTGAATTTGTTGTGGTTTTCTTTGTCTTTAAATGCTTTATGTTGTTTTGTTTGTAACTTTAGGACAATGGTTTGGCATCATGATGTAAAACTTGGACACGTTTTAATTTCAGCTATGTTTTTGCTAAGATATTCCTTATCTTTTGTGATGTCTTTATTCCCTACATATCTTTTGTATGCTTGGAATGTTTTCTATTGTTTTCCTTCTTTTTGATCATGTTAAAACATAATGGCATCAACTCAAGCTCAAATGGGGAGTAAGCATGTATTAAAGGGGAGAAAAATTAAAACGATCAAATGCTTTGAAGTCTAAAAAACAACAAGGTTTTGTCATCATCAAAAAGGGGTGAATGTAAAATACTTATGTTTTTTATGAAGACAAAGACCAAGTAAAGTGATCAACTTGCAAGCTTAAAAAGAAGTCAACTATTAAGTCAACTATGATCGATATGCTAGAAGTCTTATAATGTAAGGTACATGATGCAATCTTATACTAATATATTTCAAATGCACATGAGATCCTTCCATTTTAGCATATGAGTCAAAAGAATTTTCAAAGTTTCAAAATGCACGAACAACGTTTGAAATTCACGTTTTTGACAAAATTCAAAGTGGAATTCAACTACAACATGTTGTAACCGAATATAGACTCAAGTTAGTAGCTAAAACTGAATGTATGTATTCGACTATGAGATGGTGTAGCCGAACACAAATGTTAAGTTAGTAGCTAAAACTAAACTTTTGTATTCGACAACAACATGGTGTAGCCGAATACAAAACTAAGTCAATGGCAAAATTCAATCATTTGTATTCGACTACAAGGATGTGTATTCAAATACAAGCTTGAAATTTTCAAATAAAACTAAACTTTACAAAGGTGTATTTGACTACACTCATGTTGTAGCCGAATACAACTACGAAGCAATGCAATTTTTTAGTTCAGATTCAATTTGTATCATTGCATATGTTAATCAAACCTCTAGAAACGATTGCCACTGATCTCAAGTGATGTCTAAGGAGTATAAATACTTCATAGATTCAGTTTTAACTTAACAACTTTTACATCAATCTTATAACAACTTTGAACGAACTTTCTAAAATATTTTGAGTCATTCAAAGTCTTTCATACTTTAAGTACACATTTTACATTGTCATATCATTGGGAAAGGTTCTCTATTATACTTCAAATTATTTTAGACTATTATCTTTGAACTCAAGTTTCATACGCTATTGATTTCAGTCAAAGTCGTTATAAAACCGTATAAGTTATTTTGTCAATTGAGGAAAGTGATTTACTTTCTTCAAGTGTTGTAAACTAAGATAGTGGTGTGTTATCTTAGGGTGGTTGTTAGAAGTTTGTTACAAAAGTCTTAGATTTAGACTTGTACTTATTCCAACAAATAGTGGAAAATCTCGAGAAAAAGTCTTAGATTTATACTTGTAGTTATTCTAACAAAAGTCTTGGATTTAGAATTGTAAATTTTCCTATTTAAATTTTCTTGTTAAAAAATTCAGAAAATAACTCAAGATTGATCTTGGTTGTGAAAATAGAAAACGAAAAACGTTCTTGGTTTTTGACCAGAAAATGGAGAATGTTTTTGGTTAGCTAAAATCAACAATTTAACTTATCTATTTTACTTGATAATCAAATAGACTAAAAGTAAATAGATAAGGGAAGAGATTGCACATAAGGATATATTCTGGTTCACCCAACCCAAGTTACGTCTAGTCCTCACAACCATGAGATTTTCCACTAAGTGTTTAAAACAAATAACCTTCTTGGTTTTACAGCACTCAGCTCAGATCAATCTTGATTTGTTACAAAGTTAAAAGCTTTCCACTCAGAAAGGAGTTCAATCAAGTCACCTACCGACTTTGATAGTATTTCTTATAATCTACCCAAACCATACTAAACTTTTATATTTCGAGTTTCAAAATAATGATGATATGGTTTTGTTAGAACCTGAGAAGGCTCAACACTTGTTTGAGTTTTGATTATTTGACAGAGAAATACACGAGAATGATTCTAGAAATAGAATAGGAAAAATCCGAACTAATTTAATGTATGTGAGTTAGACAAATTCAAGTATGATTGAAATGAGTAATGAATTGCTTAGTACTTGAAGCTCTAATTTTTTCTTGAGCTTGGGGTTCCTTGTATAGGCTTCAAAGAGGTTTAATGACTGTCAAAAAGATCCGTTGGAGGTGCTCTTTTAGTTTTGACGAAAGACCAGATTTGAGTTCTGGTTGCTTGGTCTGGAATTATTCATTCTTGATTGTGATGATAATTTTTTTATGCACATCAATATCTCGGAGATGCGCTTAATTGATTCAGATTTAGACTACCTATTGAGTCGTGCAAAATAGGTTGGAGAATGATGAAATAAGACTGTAGAATAATGTAACAAAGTTGGAGAATGATGGTCAGTAAGCTGGAGAATGTTTGTATCATTATAGACAAATGTCATCATACTTGGAGAATGATGTAGATCATTCTGGAGATAGTTGTTAATCATTTTGGAGAAGGATTTTTGTTGCTGAAGATCAAGTATAACAAGCTGAAGAATGTTTATGAATCTGGAGATTGATGTTACACTGCTGGAGAATCATCATTTGACACTTTTGTTTTGAGTTGTGCCTTTGATCGTTTGATCCTTTTGAATGATTCTTTTTCCCATATGAGAGTTGTACATTTCTAGTATATGAACGGGAAATCCATTCGCGATTTGCAAGAGCCTTCCTTGCATTAAAAACTAATTTGATCTTGCTTGTTAGTTCTTGATGCTTAGCTTTTGCCTTTGTTAATCTTTAGGAGTAGATCTTTCTGGTATGATCTTTATGTACCTACTTCTTGTACCTTTGTAATAGGGACTGGTTTATCAACAAACCAGAAATGTTCTTGTCAATCGCAAGCCATCAACTTTGAGGATTATTCTTGTTTTTTATTCTTGATGCATTGCTTTGCTTTTGTTGAACATTTTTCTCTTGAATCTACCTATAATTATCTTGAGTATATAATTATGTTCCTTTGTAGTAAATATTGGAAATCTTTAATATAGATTGATGTACTTTTATTGCTCATATCGATCTTAAATTAAAGAGGACTTTGTTCTTTGTAAACCATAATTATCTTGAATTAATGCTGTCAAAACTAGAACTTTTTTTGTTTTAAGGTTGTGAAAAGGAGAACGTTATCCGTTTTTTAGACTTTAGTTTTAATAACCAGAACATTCTTTGTTTTTCAGACTGTTGTCCAGAATGATTATAATATTTTCAAGAATGTTCTTCGTTCTTGGCAATCAAGTTGGAGAATGATCAGTCTTGCTTGAACTTGCTTCATTCATCATAATCCGTAACTTTTCTACTATGTATTTGGAATTGATTATTTGATTAGATGAATCCTTTATATTCCTTCAATAGTACAAATCACATGATTGTAAAATACTTAAACAATGATTGTGAAATCCAAGGGAAACTTCTTCTTCAATCGAGGAGATCATTTTTTCTTGAAATCTCAGAACAGTGGAGAACATTCTCCATTCTAGACTTCTGTCAAGAACGTTCTCCGTTCTGTTTGTTCATTTTTGTTTTCTTTTTAATGTGATTTTTCTTGTAATGCTTGGTACATATATTTCATTAACACACTCAAACACACAAGTTAAATACCAAAATACTTATAATCATAATTATAAGTCTTAATTAACTTTTGTTTAGTTATCATCAAAATATTAATTTGACATTTTGTCTCAACAACATATTTGGTAAAAAAGATAAGGAAAAAATCTTCCGGTGTGTCAACATGATATAGACTTCCCTAATGAAAATGATCGTTGCAACATTGCTCTTAAAAGTATTTTAGTGGTAATTACTTAGTAAATTAAGAAATTCATTAATTCTAATTGTTTCACAAACTAAGTATATTAATTTATCTATGTACTAACCATTAATTTAGGGTGTCTTATCTTGTGTGCTCTATTAATCTTCCTCGCATGGTTGAAAAAGGAACAATATACAATACGTTGGGAATAATATTACACCACAATTTGATCCATGTCGGGTATGTTAAAGTTTCGCATGTGATTGCTTTAGAACCACTTGCACAAATGTCTAACAACGATGGAGATATAAAGTTGTTGAGAGAAGCAATAGGTAGTTATATGCCATTATCCAAAAAATTTGTTGGCATAGGTATGGTATGTTGAAAATATTACTACAATCATATATTTTGTAAATATATATTTTATCAGTAATTATCACTAATTTATTTAATTTCACATTTATTTAAATTCCTAAAATTCTAAAGGGAATGCTCATAAGGTTTGGCCTCACAATGACTGGACCTTAATTTGTCATATTCAAACAAAACCTACATAAAAAGTTAAGAAAATTAAGCCAAAAAGTAAACTCTCCACACCGCAAATGCAAGTTCGTAGTAAATTAGTTATTTAACAAGTGAATGCAACTGAGTAATTTTGTTATAACATATTTCCTCATATTAGACTTGACTATTTGGTTCCTGTAATATTACTTATTTTCTTGAATTGAGTTTCTTTTAATGGTATAATTAGTTATTTATTTAATTAGTTTTGTAAACTAATATAAAAATACCATAATTTGTATCCTTCTAATAAGGGATTTAAAGTTCCTCCAGAATTATATATGCATATAGTTAGTTAATATTTATTTGATCGCTAATGTATTTAGTTTCACATTATTTTAGATCTCTACAAATTCTAGCAAATTCAACTACACTTTTTTATATTCAAGCAAAAACTACATAAAATGTTAAGAAAGTTGAGCCTAAAAATAAATCTGTTATACTGCAAAAGCTGATCGGTGGAAAATCAACTATTCAACAAGCTTCTCTTAAAATTAGTCATCCAAACCTTTCTCAATTCGATAAAATGGAGAAAGTATTTTCAGATAAATGAACTTTTGAAACATGATGAGTTAGGTGCTATTATTATCAACATATACATTAGGTACTGTCAAATATTTTATTTGAGATAAATATTTCTTTTACTTGCATCACTATTAGATTTATTAATAATTAATCTAATTTTATACTTCCATTGAAGATATTTGTATGAAAAGTTGATGTGCATGCGCCAATTGACATATAAAAGTTCGTTCTTATCTCCCACAAGTTATCTAAGTTTCAACTTGATCCAATTAGAGTAAAAAAAAATATTTTTAATCTACTTGTAGAAAATAAAGAAAAGGATAAGTTATTTATTGCGCCATATAATTCAAGATAGTTATAAATTATTTCTCTAATATATTGTCTATGATACTTGATCTGTTGTAAATAAATTTGCCTACCAAACTTTTTTTTTGTTGCAAACAACATTGGGTGTTGTTTGTCGTCAATGTCACCTCATAAATCTATTATATATATTTAAGAGACTCCGTTGCCACCTCATATTATTTCCTCCACATATGCAAACATTTTTCACCTCAGCCAAAAAGTTGACGTGTACATCTTCTTAGAACTTTCCTCTACTCAGTTTCTAAATAGTTTTCCACAAATTCTATACACCATCCACTATCTTATAATATATCTCCTATTTAAATATTATTTCATAATGTCTACTCAAAATTTTCTAAATTAATCCCACATTATTATTTCATAACGTCATATTATTATTTCATAGCGCTTGCCCAACATCTTTCACATTAATTCCACACTACATTATACGTTTTTTTTGTCTGGATTAATCAACTTCAACTTCTTCTGGATTGAGAGTACATATGTCTCTCTTGCTTACCCCTAAAATATATTTCGACTATTTATATGTGCCTTTTATTGTTGGGTGTGTTTGCTAACAACATTCGTCTGACAATGATATTTCTTTCTATAAATTACATTGATAAAATTGAACTTAATAACATGAAAATTTTCTTCGACTTATTTTAAATTGAGAATACACATGTCTATGTTGTTTACCCCTAAAATATATTTCGACTATTTATATATGTCTTTTATTGTTGGGTGTGTTTGCTAACAACATTCGTCTTACAATAGTATTTTTCTTCTATAAATTACATTGCTAAAACTGAGTATATATTATTGATATAACTACTATATTAATAATCATTTGACAATTAGAATATAAAATTCATATTGATTTTTTTTTTAATTCACTTAAATTAAATAAATTAAAATATACAAGTGCAACGTGCAGGTTAACATCTAGTTATATATAAAGAATATGTTAGATACATAAGTAATATTCATTTATTTCTTATATATAATATGTATCTGGTCATTGCAAAATAGTCATATGCGTTTGTATATCATATCTCCATTCATTCCGATGATAACGACACTCTCTATATGGAACAAGAAATCCTTCCCTATTTGTATACCCAATATCCACAAGATAGCAATAACCTATAGTAAACTAGAGTTTGTCACTATTAAATTTTTTATGATGCGGATCCTTCCCATCCAAACAACACATAAATAAATTTCGAATCGCTAGAACTTGCACTTAAGACATTGGTAGATATTAGGGGTGTTAAAAAAAACCAAAAAGTGAACCAAACTGGTTTTGAACTGAACTGGTTTAAGAACCAAACTGTTTTCGAACTGATTTTTTAAAACTAGAACTGAACTGAACCGATTTTCAGTTCGAAAAACTGAACCGAACCAGTATTTTGTTAAAAAACCGAACCGAACCGGTTTTTATTTCAAAAAATTTGAACCGAATTTTTTTTAGAAGTAATTAGGGGTAATTATGTAAATTTAAGCCTATATGAACAAAAAAAATTAAAAATTAAGTTAAACCAGTTCGGTTCAGTTCAAAATAATGAACCAATTCACCACTTTTATAAACCGATTCGATTCGGTTCTTTGAACTTAAAATCGGTTCAGTTCGGTTTTTCCAAACTGAATATCAACTCGATTCAATTTTTAAACGGTTTTAGTTCAAAACTGAACTTTGCCCACCCCTAGTAGACATATCTCTTTTTCTATTACGATATATTAGTTTGTCAATCATCGGCACATTAAATTAGATATGTGTTCCATTTAGTGTCCCAAGGCAATTCTACAAGCAAATATCCAAATAAATTCATGAATATTTCATTCAAATAAACACATGAAAAAATACAATTATATATATTTATTCTAGAAAAGTACCTTAAACCATTTTCATCTTTCATCTAAACAATCTTCTAGAATAGAATCAAGTGCTCTAAGAAGAATATCGTATAACTGTAATACCTCATTTAATACTAAATTAAAATGATCATTAAAATACGAAATTTATACCACATAATTTAGAATGAGTCAATATGTGTAAGAACATACACATTCGTTCTTCAACAGTTACTAGTTCATCTTCTTTCAACCTGCCCTCAATACGCAAGAGAACACACAAACGTCAAAATGATCTAATATCCATGCGAAGTTGATTAACACATGAGACATCATCTCAATTGATCAAACTCTCTAGAAAATTCCCTTTAATCCCTCTCTATCGATTAGTAGACATGTTATGATTTTCATAAAACCACATTGAAGAATGACTCACTGTCAAAACAATTGCTAAACAAAGTACAACCATCTTTAAAAGTATTTGCTCTAACATTATATATAGTACCACATCATTTTATTCTTGTGAATTCATATTTACCTATATATAAAAGTTTCAATATTATTATTATTATTATTATTATTATTGTTGTTGTTGTTGTTATTATTATTATTATTATTATCCATCATCACAAAATAAAATATCGATACATTATAACGCAAAACATGGATGACAAAGGAAAATAATTATTATTGTCTTTCAAATTTATTTTTATGAAGCATCGATAAAAGTTTATTATTAGTAACTAAGTAAAAAATCAATTAACATAAAACGCATACATCAAAGATGATAGAGAAAAAAAATGGCAAATATGAACAAAGAAAATAATCAGAAATAAGAAATCATCTAAATCAAAGTTTATTTTTTCAACCTTTCAATATGAACACAATTAAAAAACAATCATAATTTAATTTTCATCAGGTTGTAGAATATAAAATAAATCATAAATCAATGATAAAACACCATGACAAATATGAAAAGAGGAAATTAATCCAACATCAATAATCATAAAATCAATACAACATTAACAACAAAAAACAATCATAAAATACGAGGAATAATAAATTAAGAGGAAATCAATCCAATATCAAAAGTCAACCCAAAATCAATAGTAGAAAAAAATAATAAAATTAGAGGAAGTTAACCGAACATCAACAATCATAAAATTAGCTCAAGATCAACAATATAAAACAATCATAAAATCAAAGAAAATCAAAAACTATTTTATCAACACATTAAAAAAGTCAAAGAAAATTAGGACAAATATGAAAATAGGGAAAAAAAATGGTACATTGAGATAGCACGCCGGTGCTGCATAGGGAGAGGAGAGCGGTGATGAAAAGGGGGAGAGAGATGAGAGCAATGATGGAGAGGGAGAGGGAAAACGAAAGAGGACAGGGAGAGAGGAACACAGACCTCAATGAGGGTGGAGAGGGAGAGAGAAACCTGAGTGAGAAAGAAAACCTAAAAATGAGAAAATATTTCTTAATTTTTATAGGGTTGGAAAATTATTTTAATCTAATTTAAATTAAGGATTAGAAAATAAGGCACAAATAGGATATGATTAAAAAAAGATTGATTAGTGTATGATATTAAATTGGTTCATAAAAAAAAAATTAGTGTAGGATAGTGTATCATCATATCCTTTGGCCATCAAACAGACTCTTACAGTTAATATGCGGTCTTAAGATTTTAACCCTAACGCACAACAACAAAAAATGATTCAGGTTTGGATTTGAATTAATGGCTTGTCTCAGGAGTATTGGAAGCCAAATTCATATTTGCAATAGCAAGTAGCATAGGTACTCCTATGGAAAGAAAGACATGATTTGGAAAGAGAGTTTTGGATAATTTGTTTTTTCACATAATTCAAAACCCCTCTACTTTAAGGGAATTAAAAAATGTAATGTATGGGAGGAGGATTTTGGAGGAAAAAAATGTTGTTATTATATTCTAAAAATTCTAAACATATTAATCATAAATATTCATTTATCATTATTTATAAAATCATCCTTTCAGATGAAGTGAAAGATTTGTCTCTATTTCCCTTCTTCCAAAACTATTCTCTCCTCTCCCCTTCAAACTTCAAAACGAAGCCAAAATGACAAAATCAATATAAGGATGAATCATATAAAAGGTTTCATTGTATGCCTTATATGTTGACAAAATAATTCATAAGTAAGAGAATAGAAATAATTCATGATATAAAATTGACAAAATTATTCATCAGTCACGATTTTATTTTTTTTATCCAAAAAGTGATTTATTAAACAACCAAATCAACTATGAAGAAAAACAACCTTCAATTCAAATAGTATCAACGGAAGAATAAACAAATCTAGTTAATTGATGTGCAATAATATTAACACAACGTCTCCCATATTTTAAACTTAAAAAGCGAAAGTAAACTAATTCTTCTACTATCAGCAATCACCTTCCAAAATAGATTTGATCATGATTCTAAAATTTTAATAATTTGTTACTTTTCAAATTATGACAATTGCAATTAAATATTTTGCTAAATTTTAAGCCTATGTCACTAACTTTTCAATAGGAAAATGCGATATGTAAATATGTATACAAGAATACAAACAGTTATCTATAAGTGCATTGCACGGGTTTAAAATACTAGTTGGTAATGCAAAAAATGCATTACAATTTTATACATTTTGATTGCATGTGTGCTCTTGTTTATTTGAAGTTTCAGGTCAAGACAATTTCACTATGCACATTACCATTCTCCATCCTTATCCAAGATCGTAGAGAAAAGGGCTTGTGAGTGATCTCTAAAATTCGAGCTCCTCTAGGCCAATCACCATAGCCGCCGTAGCCAGTGTGCCTGGCATAGCATAACCATAGTTTCTTGTATGGGCAGCACCAGTCCAATCCATGATTGTGTCCAACAAATATTGCCTGCAATTAAGAAAAGATAACCAGATACTGTGTCATCGGTAAATCATACATTTAAGGTTATCACATAATCTAAACTGTCAGATCAAGATAAAATGTTAAAACAAATACTATTATTATTACAGCAGACATTCTCAGTGAGACTTTCCAACATTATTGATGAGAACATCTACATTCTACATACACAATAAAGTAGAAATCAAATGCAATATTAATAAAATGATTTAATTTGTATGCACTGATAATATACTTTTTTTTATGTATGCATCCAATTAAATCACTCTTTGTAAGTTTTGTGGGAGATATTTTAGAAACTAATATAAGAAAATGATACTTCAGCATGATTTGACTGGATGTATACGCAAAAAAATTCAGCTGTCTCCATCTATAAACAAATGAGAATTAAGAGTTTCAACTCCTACTTTTATTATGCAATATGCTTGTAATGGTCACCTATGCATTCAAGTTACTCCTTTAATAATTGACTTATTTGATCATTTTACACTATTAAGAAAAATATATAAATGAAAGAGTGAAAATACTACATTATTAATATCATAAATGTATAGTGTTGAATACTTCATTGGAAATGATAAGTAATATTAATTAAAAAGTAGAGTTGGAAGAAAAAAAATGGCATTGGAAATTAAACTAGTCATTCGTTTTGGGACAAATTTTTATATCTAATGAGTCAATTATTGTGGTATGAAAGAAATCATTGATAAATATATCTTGTTCTTAGTTTCTCATCTTATCGTCATTAATGCTAAATTTTTAGTAGCATTGTTCGTAAATGTAGTGTAAGGGTCTCACCAATCAATAAAATACTCTCATAATTTCTAATGAAAACCTTCCCATATCTCAAGCAATTTCCTAAATAACATATTTATACCTGGAAAGATTTGTTTGACAAACAAGCAATATCCTCATACCAGTGTCACACTTGTACAACACCTATCTGACATCATACCAGTGTCTCTAAAAAGAAAATATTTGCTTCAACACACTTTAAACATCTCTGATCTCAATCACATCTATGAATGTTAAAGATGCATCAAAGCAATAATGATGATCATTTGACAAGTTAAAGATATTATATATGATTACATCATGTTTATCCTTTTCGTAGTAGATGGTGAAAGAAGGTAAAAAACTATCATATCTTGTTTTAGAATGTTTTTGTGGTAAAACAAATTGTTAAATTTAAATGCATGTATATATTTCGATTCTAAATTTATATCTTTAATTTATAATAAATTTATATTTAATTTAATTATAACAAATAAAAATATATGTATTGGTGTCAGTGTCTTTATGTTTTGACATTAGTATTGTCAACATGTCGATGTCCATGTTGTGTCAGGTATCCGTGTAGTCTATGCTTTGTAGATCAAAACGAGTGTGGTTAACTCATTGGGTGGTTACAAATCCAACAACTGTGATCTTGTAGGTTCGATTTTTGCTTTGTAGATGCATTTTACAAATTCAATGTACAAATTTAGTATCCTGGCTTTGACCTTACCTTAACAGAAGTTCTTTTAACAAGAAGGTCCATGATACCGGTTTCAGCTTCTTGAGCAGCAACTTTTTCCTTGTTGATTGAACCAACACAAGGCTTATGTATCCCAAACTTAGGAGCCACAACCTTATAGGCCTTACTTGGTATATGCCAGAAAATTATCTCAGGAACCCTGCCATACAAATATGCTTTCTTAGGATTATACAAAAAGCAAGGGAAGAAAATAACAAATAAACTGCTAAGAATTGTTTTCCAACAATTTTAAATGGTATACGTAGGTCCTCTTTCGATAAACAATTTAATTAACTGCTTATATACCATAAGCGTTTATCATATAAGCTACAAACATTTTCCATAAGCTCTCATAGAGAGTTTATAGAAATAAACAGAAAACAGATTATGAATATGTCTTTAGTTGTTTTCATAATCTCTTCCAAATAGTCTCATGCGTACTTATTCATAAAATAAAAAGTACATTAGAGATCAACAAATTAAGTTACTATCATGCAATATAAATGTGATTTTTCCTGGCTATGGGATAATTTTAGCTTGAGAGTGAGATTTTATTATAATGCTTTCTCAGTCTACCTAGAGTTAGCATTAATTTCCTCAGATTTCTGCAGAAACCATGCTGCCTGGCCATTAGATATGACTTCTGGATAGGAACCTCCACCGGAATCTAGGAAGTAGAGGAAAGCCACCGGTGATTGCGGATCGTCCGGCGATGAAACTCGAATGACATAATTTGATACACTAGGCCAAAGGTTCCTTGGACCATAGCTAGAAAATGATGCATTGTGCTTGATCTCATTTTTCATCAGCTCCAATCGTCCTGTTCCTCTGAAGCTACATTCTTCTCCTGAAATTTATCAATGTGCTTTTCGATTATGATATTTCAAACATCTAATCTAATGAAAAAGAGTGTCACAAGCTACAAGCACAAATCATCTTAAACTTAAATAATTGATAATGAAGACACAATTTTAATCAGAAAAATGTATCATAGAAATTCTATCCAGAAAGGAACATATCAAAAAAGTGAAATCAAAATGTCATTGTATTTCAAAATTAGTGTAGTGAACACTACTAGCAACTATGTGTTTTCTCAGCTAAAAAATAATTTTGAGAAAATGAATTAATTGAATGTAATTAAGATGTCAACATCATATCAGACACTAACACGTGTTAGACATTGGGACACGTCTTCGATAAAAAAATGTCAATACTACATAAGTTTTCGGTGAGTAAATTTTTTAACTCTTTGGCATTTTGTTTATTTTGTTAGCCACTAATTTGTTAAATCTCTTATAAATTATGTGAGTGTAATTTTACAATTGACAAGAAATTCAAACACAAAACAAGACCATTTCAATCCAAGGAACTAAAAGCCTATTAAGTAGTTTAAATTTTCAAACAAGAAATTAGGTAACATTCAAAGATACCTTTACAATCCAGCAGAAAACTAACAACCTACAGCAAGAAATGCTTCAAAAATCAGGTCAAGGTTTTAAATTATGGTTGCAATCTTTGATATTGAAAAAATATATGAACAAATGTGATTAATGTGGCCATAGTTGCAGACTTGCAGTTGCGATCAATTCATCACAGAGACAACAAAATCCCTGACATTGTGACCAAAATTACAATTGCGGCCACGATTTCCAAACTACCAAAAGGATGTGTCTGGTTGAATTTGTGCTTCCCAATCCCAACAGAACGATAACCTTAAGAGCACTAAAACCATAGGTCGAGTGTCTTGTATTCTCATACTAAAAAATTTTCTCTCTACCAATGATATGCAATTCCTCCCCAAAATTACTATAACATTTGTCAATAAAAAAAGTATATAAAATTACTTAGTACCTGAATATAAATATGAAGTAGTTGTTTGAGGACAGTGAATGGGAGGAATACCAGAAGCAGAAAACCACTCCAATGGCCATTGAAATGGAGCATCATCATGGTTTCCGAATACACTGGCCCAAGGTATGCCCCTATTTCTTGCTGGAGAGGTTGCTTGATCCCAATACAAACTTGAATTTCCAATCATTATATTGTTAGCCGTAATCACATCACCAAGATATATTACAAAATCTGCCATTCAGTATGTTAATTTCATTAATTTTAAGAACATACCTCTAGCTAGTAGCTATAATAGAAAATTAATCTATTAAAAAGGATAAAACATGATGGTGGAGTAGTAGTATTTCTTTCCGGTTACATATTTGTATTAAGTATCAACCAGTGTCATGATAATGAAAATAAAATTACGGTTTAAATATGTGTATAGTCAATATAAAAATCGGACCTTTAAAGTTTACTATTGTAAAACGATATAATTTTTAGCCTTTATAAAGTTATTATATATATAATTTTAATCTTTATTGTTAAGTTAATATATAATTTTAAATGATTTTTTAGAAATATGTTTATAACAATTTAAAAAATTCTTTCACTAAAAACACGATCAAAAATTGATTATTAGATCTATATTCATTACTTTTATCTTAAGCTTTTTGTGTTTAAAAATTTGATATTTAATTCACTCTGCATTAAAAAAAAAATAATTTAAAATTTTATTGAGAA
>JBBPBT010000881.1:3048073-3070978 GCA_037974875.1 Cicer bijugum | reverse complement strand
AAAAAAATAATTTTTATTATGTTAAAATCTATAATAATAAATATATAAATTATTAAATATTAAAATTATTTTTTTTAAAATCGTAATAATGAATTTAAAACAACTTCTACTATTTTAGGTAATTTTTTACAAATGCTTTTTAAAAAAAAAATATCTAATCAAAATTAATTTTTAAAAATTGTAAACACACAAACTATTTATAGATAAAACGATGACTTGATTGAATTCAACTTAATACTAAATACATATTTAATTATCTTTATTTTTATGGAACTATTATTATTTAAATGTTATAAAATAATGATGATTATTAATATTTAAATAAATAAAAAATTAAGTATTTTTCAAATAGTGATTCATGGCAAGGCAGAGTCATATTAGAATTAATTGTCTTTAATAAATTGATAATAACTATACGACTGGCTTGAGTGATAACTGAAGCATCAAATTTAAGAGTTAAGAGTTAGGAAAGAAAAGGGATGATAATAGATGGGTCACCTTGTTCTGACCTGGAGTTTCATAGTCGAGCACCGTATTCATGACTTTAATAGAGTTCACATCTTGAAGTGGGCCCCAGTTTGTCCACGCGTCTTCTCCAAAATGCAGGTCCGCAAATACTGCAATCTTAAACGCTTCCCCTGCTCGCATCCTAACCTCCCTCTTCAAACCAGCTCGTGCCAATTTCAATCTTATGGCTGACGATGTTTGGGATAACGATCCTGTGGTGGAGAACAGAGAGAAAAACAGTATGGGTAAAAACTTTATCCATGGATTTCTAGAAGCTTCCATTGCACTGTAAGGATCAAAATTGAAACGGAACGGACTCAACAAAAAGACTTCGATATTATTATCACTGCATTATTATGGTAGGTAATTACGTATGCAGGTAAGATAAGGTTGATGGGAGTAAAAGAATTTGGAGAATAGCGAATTGACAGAAACACCCTTGTCAATCGACATTGTATCGCTATTGTCAATGCATGATTTATTTGTACTTCGAGTTAAGGAATCAGTTGAGGTGCCGCTATTAATAATGTAAACTTTACTATCTGATTTCCTTGTTAATACGTTACCAAAACAATTACAACATAAAAGAATGTATAACTTGATCATTAAAATCATGAGAAATAATTTATTTGTCCCGCAATGAACGATAATTTAGTAAAAAAATATTGTTTTAAAATAAATGTGTTTTTTTTTTTTCAGTTTTTTAAATAATTTTAATTATTATTATGTCAATTATACCCTTCCATTATTTTATGCATAACATGATTTTTATCTTAAATTTATGATAATAGAAAATTGATTGATAGTTAATAAGGATAATTTGATAATATGATTATTTTTTTCTTTTAATTGATATTGTTTTCTAAATTTTTGAAGATAAAACGATTACTCTTCATAATAATTTTTCTTATTTATTAATTATAGAAAAATATTCAAAAATAATTAAAATGATTTTAATAAAAAATAATTAACATTGTTAAAAATTTAAAAATTTAAAAATAAAAAATAAAAAATTAATTCGAAAGTTCCTAATTAGACACAACTTTCAATACAATTTCAATATAAAATTTATATATTTATAATTACATAATAAGTTCCCAAAGACAATATTAACATCTATTTTTCTATATTCACGGACACGAATAACAAGGACATGCATCTAGAGCTAATTGAGGGCATTTGCTCCCACTAGCTTAATAAATTTTATTTACTAATTAGTGGTATAATTTTTTTTTTTTGCAATAAATTTAAGTATTCTCCCCACTAAATGAATGATTTATGAAAATATTAGTAAAAATTAAACGATATATTATGTATCCAATAGTGTATTTACTTATGAAATTAATTTTGATTTTACAAATCACAATCATAACTATTGAAAATTGTTTATTTATTGAAAATAGCTTATTTCTAGTAAATGTTGTGAAGAATTAAATGTTCAACTTTACAAGAGATAAATTCTTAAATGATTTTTTTATAAGATATATAGAGATGTGTACTTTTCTATTGTGAGATATACACTTTGATAGATGTCGAAAATAAATTAACTATATAATAACCCAAAAAATGCGATAATTATTTTGGAATCAAGGAGTTATATGTATAATCCCCTACACTAACCAAAAATCCTAGATTTGACCTAGGTAGTATTTGTTTTCACTTTGATAAGAGTTAAACATGATTGTAGAAGTATATTATATATATTTTTAACACACTTAAGTGCAATTATTTTAGTCTTAGAACGAATTGTATATCAAAACCGGTCATAGGTAAACGTTGAACGAGGTTTACACAAAACCTCTATTGTCATATAATTAATAAATATTCCCGCTTTCAGCCTCCGATGATATAATATAGTGATTGGGTTCGGAAGCTAGAGTTGTTGTCGTCGTACGAGTTTTGATGCTTAGCCTTATAAGTATTTTACTTAGTTGGTTCTTGGTTTGATTAATTGTGAAGAAGATCTCCAGACTAATTTCAATTTTCTCAGAATGATCCTCTTTTTAATTAAGTGATTACAGTGAGAAAGAGAGTATGTTTATTATCTACAAATTTTTAGACTTCTCGAGATAATGCCTAGTGTTGAAGGCTGAACTTCGATTTAAAGTTGCATGAAAAATAAAAGAAAACAATAAAGATAAGTAAAGACTTGTTTGATTGTGTTTGTTGTAAATTGTCTTTACAATTAGTATTATAGATTTAGAATAACTAATTAAATAACTTAAACTAACATATTTTTCATGTTTCAAATCCACTAACTTACATATTACATCATATAAGATCATTAATAATAACACTAATATAGATAACTATTCTAACGACTGAGTTACAATCAAAGACTATCTTGTCGACTAAGTTGCTAATTTTTATATTAGCCCACCATGTCATCCATCACCATAATATTAAGGGAGTACGCCTTCATGCACGTTCTAAACTTATTAGGTTGAAATCTTGCACATACGATTGAATTGAGAGATAAAATGTAATCATCCATGTTTTTTTATTCTTATACTTACCAAGTAGCTTCTATTCTCCTTTTTGTCTCCCACCATATCCCAACATGTAGGAAAGTGGTTATATGCATTTTGATATGGTCATTGACATGGTCAATTTCTTGTTATAGTCAACTAGAGCCATATTCACATCACCATGTACCCAATAAAATTCAATATTGAACTTCATGCTCTTTAAGACTTAATACCTACATTCACCCGTTAACCTATTTTGCATAAGTTATTTGCATATCTTATAGTAGTTGATTTTGCATTAGTTGATAGTGATACAAATTAGTTGATAGTGATACAAATGATACTGAAATCATTCCACATTAACTGAGTGGCCAATACATGATCTAAACAATATCTTTTTGGGTAAACATAAGCGTCCTAGTTGATCACTATAAAAGGAATCTGAAATATTTGTTAAGTAGTTGAACATTTTCCTTCTTGTTTCTTTAAATCTTGGTTAATATGTCTCTACTTAAAATAGAAAGTTGAGTTTTTGAAGCAACTAGTTTGATAATAGACTTACCATACATGAAAAGCATTGTTAAATGCCCTCTAGGTTTTGTTGTCAGATAATAATATACGTTTGCAGATAATAATATTTTATTGTCAGTTTAGCATAACTAAAAGTATTTCTCATTTGTCCTATTTAATTAATAGGACATTTTGTTTCTATATCTTATGTATCAAGTTTCCATTAATTTACCCTTGACATTGGAAATGGTCAACTAGACACCAAATCATATAAGTGTATCTAGATAGGAATCAACATGCATCAATTGTGGGAGCATGTTATCCACAACTAAGGCAATACATTCTTAATTTTAGAAGTTGTATTGTGCTCCAACAAGTCAGCATTTTAAATCTCTCTATGAAGTCAACAATTGTCTCACTTTTTTTATTGTTCTAACTCCATCAAGTTGACTATTGTAACTTCAAGTTGAGGTCTATGGAATCTTCCATGGAAGCACTATTCCATGTTTGCCTAGTTTTCCATAGAATTAGGAGGCAAACAATAATACGAATTGAAGGTTGTCCTTATCAATGACAAAGAAAACAATTGCAACATATAATACCCATTCTTGCTAGCTCCTCCACACTAAGAAATAAATCAGCCAATATGTTCCATGGTATAGTCATCTTCTTCTGATAAATTTTGAAACAAGTAGTATTAAACCCACATGGTGTTGGAACTAGGTTTGTTCTATGAACAATTCCTTCATTATATTTTGATGATAGCAAATGGTACTTTGTGAGAATAATTTATTGCACTAATGATTTCATTGAGTGCGCAATATATAGAACCACGAAACAAAGGAAACGATATCAAATGAAGATATCAGAGGAAATGAATATGTGAGAGAAAAGAAATACATAAGATGAAACGAAGATGTAAAAGAAAACGAAGACATCATAGTCAAGTGAAGTCAACATAAAATTCAAACTCTGGTTATTACATGCGCTGTGGTGTGAACACATATGTGCCTCTGAAGATTTTCTTCTAAAGCATCTACCTAGTGTGCCTCTAAAGCTTCTTTGTGTCATTTGAAGGTTGAAGCATGCCTCAGAAGTTTAAAGCATGTCTCTAAAGTGTCTACTACAATAACTCTAAAGCTGCTATTCGAGTTTCCTTTAAAGTTCAAGTTTTGCTCGCTCTGAAGACTACAACTTGTTCCAAGATGTTGCCTCAACTCACAATATGCTCTAAAGATGCAACAATGTGACGTTGCTCACGCCAATAATTCTAAGTCATGTAGTTATACTTTCACTTTTGACTACCTGAATCGAGAAACACAACATCTAGCTGCAATGATCAAGTTATGTTCATATGAAGAAAGTCAACAACTCTAATGGAAATCAACGCTATGATGAAGACTGAGTTGTTTCATAATTCTAATTATCCAAGAACAAAATATGATATGTTCCCGCTTCTCTTAAACAAACGTATGAAAGAATATTCAAGAATAATTATTTTCAAGCATTGTCTAGACATTCTCGCACATAATCATTCTAGAAGATTTAGTAGTAGATTCATTTTGGAATTAATCAAGCTTCAAATTCATATTCCCAAAACATATATGTTAAGGTTTATTTTTTGTGAAGAGCTTTGTTGACCTCACACAATGAAAATGCGCTCAGAAGATTCAAGGAGAATTATTTTCAAGCGCTATCTGGACATTCTCGCACATAATGATTCTATAAGATTTGGTTGAAGATTCATTTTGGAATTAATCCTGTTTCAACAGTCGTATTCTCAAACCGTATATATCTATCAACGTTTATTTTTTGTGAATATTTTTGTTGACCTCACACAAGGAAGATTCACTTAGAATTTTCTTGGGACAGTATTGAAACCCTAATTCATTATATATAAAAGGATCACTTTTGAAAATTCAAGGTTTCAATTTTAGCAAAGGCACTCGACTAAATTTATATTACTTAGTACTTAGTACACTGTTTTAGTGTGCAATTCATTATAATCAATCCTCTTAGAAGAAGACAAATAGAATCATGTTTAACCTTATTTTAACTTAGCCCAATAGTGGTTATTATGCTTCAATGACTTGTAGGTTTTTAAGTTGGAAGTGAAAGGACTTGACTTGTAGGGTCAAGGTGTTGTAGTACCTCAACAGACTATAGGTTTCAAGCTGGAAGTTGAGAAAGCTGACTTTTAGGGCCAGGTGTTGTAATTCAAGTTTGAATTAGTGGATAAATTCTTCTATGTGAGAGAATTGTACATAGTTTCCACGTTGGTAACAAATTAATATAAATCTTGATGTTTCACCCTCTGCCCCTGTTACTTTGTTTTATTATTCCATCTGAGATGTTTATCTGTTCTAAGTATCTTGAATTACAAGTTTGAAACAAAATTTTTAATAAGCTAAAATACAATTCAACCCTCCTTCTCATATTTTTACACCTTCACATGGAAATGACATTATTTTGTCCATCCATTATGGAAATAGCTTCTCAACTATTATGTTGCGATCAATTTGTAGAGCGACAGCTGGTCTATTTTCAATTGTGATTGGCTGGATGAAATTGGAACTATGGTTGGAGTTTGACTATGTTGTGCTGTTGGCATTGTTGTCCCTAAAAATAAGTTTTTATTAGAAAATAGAAACTACATTAATTATAAGATAAAAACTACATTCATTCTTAAATATATGATATTTTCGAGATTTTTTGATTTTTTAACTTCATTAATTATTTTTTTTATTAATTTATCTTTGATTATGTTGCATATTTTTCTGCAACATGTAACAAATATTTCAATAAAATCAATAAACTTATTTTCTCTTTTAAAGAATAAACTAATAAAACAATTCAAATTATCAACAAATTTAATATTACAATCAATTATTTAATTATCATAATTTAGGCTCATATATAGGAATAAAGGTAGTATGTGTTTTGTAAAAGACAATTAATTTTTTTAGACATTTTTTAAGAATAATTTCATTTAGACATAGTAAGTTACGAAAATACGAATATCTTTTCATTTTCACGACCTACATACAACCAAAAATATCCCATGTAAAATAGTATATTCTATGGCATCTTGCGTCCATGCATCGGCATATTCTTTGGCTGATTGGATGATTCATGATTAGAAATAGTTATTTTTTATTTTTATTATTTTTGTATATAGAAGTTGACGTAAATCGAAAGCAACATTTATCTTTAAAAGTTATAATTAACCTAGTCAATTTTTTTAAAAATAAAATAAAAGTTTAGGACACTATACCAAAACTTAATGAAATAAGGATCGACAACACACTTTCTCCTTGAAAACCTTAATTAGAAAATTCAAAGATATAAAATCAATGTCAAGGAAATTTTTAATGAAAACATAAAAAGAAAATACTATATTGATTACAGTAAAAGTCATTAGGAATACAACGTGGCGGCAAATCCCACAAAGTATATCGAAGGTAAAATCTAATATTAACAAGCTTGTCACCACACGTGTTTTCAATGGCATTCATAGCAACAAAAAGTTCAACATGAAATAATGAAGCAACATTGAAATAATTCTATAAACAACCAACAATAGCGCAACTTGAGTCCCTAAAAATAGCATCAATAGTAGAAAGATCAAGAATACCTCTCCAAGCACCATCAATATTACATTTAATTCAATTATAAGAAGACTTCAACCAATTAATTTGTTTATTAAATGGGGCATTAAGAGCATAACAATCAATTGAAAAATATTTCAAAAAGAGAATTAATGCATTCATGGAGATGCAAAACCCTTTGAGAATATATATATATATATATATATATATATGAAATGAAAATAATAAATATTTGCACTTATTTTGTCTCATCTCTTGAAATTACAATTATAATCTAGAATATTATCAAGGTTTTTGAATAAAACAATCACATAAATAATGAGAGCAAAAACATCTAAAAAAAATATTTCATTTTTTTTAGCGGCTAAATCTTGTTTTTTTTTCTTTCTCTAGACACTTTCTTATGTCAATTTTTTACACTTTAGCAATTGTGTTTAGACATGGGGGTCGTCCAATATATCGATAAAGATTTCCTGTCTCTAATGGATAACCCAATATTAGTGCGAACTCTTCCAATGTTAGGTCCAACTGAAAGTCTTGAAATGTAAAATATCTTACAAGAGGACCATAGTACTGCGCTAATGTAGTGAGAGCCCCTATTTGCATATTTACCACCAAAGGGTTTAGGATATTCCCATATTTATTAAAGAAACTATCATGTTGTATTGTTTTTCTTTTATTGTCAATGATTTTTACAATGCAAGATATTAAAACATGAATAAAATTAATATATGATTGATACTTACAATGGTTTTGGAATATTGATAAGAAAATGTTACAAGTTTTTGAAATATTGGAGACACTCAAGATATCTAATTATGTGTTTTCTCCGTTCTAAAAACTCTGCCTTGGAAGTGAAAGGGAGCATTCCTTATATAGGAAAACATGCCTTCTTTTGTTGACTTGTGTAGTGGAGGAAATGATGAGATTCCTTCTACTTTTTGCTTTCGGTGGTAGTGGGGAAAGAAGTGGCAGACAAGTATGAGAAAACTTTAGCTCTTGCTTTTGTCTTTTTGACTTTCCTCTTTTTTCTTCTAATGTCAACGAATTTTCCACGAAATTTCCTTTTGTCGTTTTTTTAAGTCCATAACCAAAAATCGGTTAGGCCCAATACATGACGGACTAAACATATTTTTAGATAAAAATACAATATTTTGAATTGGGCCTAAAATATTTGGACCACTGTCTTGATTATTTGATAAGGGTGAAGAGGCCAAAACGGTCCTCTTCATTATCATCTCCCAAATTAATTGAAGTTTCTGAAGTAGTTCTTGAGGAAGTTTTTGAGGATTGGGCCTTGCTCTTGAGAAGTTGGGCCATGATCTCAAAGTATTCATTTTCAATTTTAGTTGTTGCTAACTGAGTTTGTGCAAACAATTTCTGAGCCAAGAATTGAGTTTGCATTGGGTGAGGTTTCTGCAATCCCTGCTTTTGGAGCCATGTGGATACGACTTGTTTTTTGATACTTGGTGGAATAGAGAATTTCGTCCACCATCTAACTTTGAATCTTTTGACGAGGATTGTTTGGGCGTCCTTTTGATCAATTTCAAAATACCAGGCTAAAACCCATGGTAATTAGAAATTTGTAGAGAAGAGCATTAAAGGATGAAAAATGTGTTCTCTTCATGTGAGTTTGTAGTGTGTTTTGTATAGTTGGAAACTTTCTTGGACTTCTGGTATTAAGATATTTGGAATAGAGCCATACAGTTTCCACCAATGGGCAAACTGGGATTTTTGAAGGATCAATGGTTAGATTAAAGAAAAATAGCCAAGTATGACTATATTTCTGGTTTTGGACGAGGAAAACATTATACCAGGACTGTTGGTAGTCCTAGTAATTGAAAGTCCTACAATGATTTATTGTGGTTTTGAAATCAAGTGGATTGTTTTGGGTATGAAGGTTTGATCCCCATTCTGAAGGTGGGATTATTTTGTTGTAACATTGGGGTTTTGAAAAGTTCAAGAATAGATTTGTAGTAAGGTTGGTTGGGGTTTTGATAAATCCCATGGTTTGAAAAATCCACCTTCGGGAAAAATCTTTGAAATGCCTAATTGAAGACTTTTATTATAAAAGTGGTCCTCTATTGTCCAAATGTTTTGAAATTTTGTTTTAACAAAATACTCATATTTTGGTTTACAGTTTGTGAGGGAAACCTGAGATTCGTTTTGTTTTAAAATTATTTTTGAAAATTCCTTATGTGGGAGTTCGGAAATGGTTTTATAGGATGATTCCTCCTATGAAAGTTTTGAAAGAATGTTTTGAATGTTTTGAGAATGGGTTTTTGAAGATGAAGACTATCCTTTTTCTTGATTTTAAAAAAAATGGCAATCCCTTTGAGAGACATTCAATCTCCTTTTGGAGCATTTGGAGCTTTGTGATTTTTTGTAAACAAAATTTCTTCTGCCATTGAAGCTTATATTGGTTCAATGTTTTGAGGTTGAGAAACATGTTGGTTATCAAGCCATTTTTGAATTTGGTTTTGGGCTTCATCCTCTTCAACAGCTTGGGCCCAAGATCTGATAGGTTTTGCAGATGAAGTGGATTTTGGATTTTCTTGTAGTTGGTCTTTCTAGACCTCTATTCTTTTGGAATTTATGGGCATCTCTCAAGTCCTTTTTTAGAGAAATTCTCTGGTTAGAAAATCCAGAACTGAGTTTTGGTCTCCTTTAATAAATTCAATTTCATAATAAAAAATACTAAGGATTGTTTGCCATCTGAAAAAACTTTGTTTTGATGCAATATTTTGGACATCCTTTTGTAAAACTTCTTTTGCAGATTTACAACCAATTCGAAGTAAAATTTTTTGAGTGAGTAAATCACTTTGAAATTTTGTAATGCACATGACAATTGAAATAATTTCCTTTTTTATTGTAGAATAATTCTTTTGACAATCATTATAGTGTGCAGATGTAAACTGGACAATGCATTCTTTGTTATTTATTTTTGGTTTTACCCCATATCCTAAATCTGAAGCATATGTCTCAACAATTTTTTGGGCTGATGGATGAGCTAGATGCATGTATGGTATTTCTTTAACTTGTTTTTTTTAATTATTTGAACTATTCTGGTGTGTTCTTCTGACCATGTGATAAAGTTTTTCTTTAATCTATCATGGAGAGGTTTTGCTATTCTATTAATGTTTGGACAGAATTCTAAGACATAGTTTAGACTTCTTAAGAACCTTTGCAATTGGGTTTTATCAAGAATTTTGTCTGATAATTTATCCGTAAAAGTTAAGGACCTTTTAATAGGGTGATTGTACCTTGAGAAATATAGTGTCCTAGGAAAGAATTTTTGTTTGAAAAAGGGAAAGTTTGGATTTTGAAACAACCATTCCGTTTTTCTTAGTGATCATGAAAAATGTTTTTAGGTGTTTAAAATGTTTTTCAATATTTTCAGAAAAAATTAAAACATCATCAATATAAACAATACAAAATTTTGAGAATGGATTAAAAATGTGATTAATTATTCTTTTGAATTCTTAAGGAGCATTTTTTTAATCCAAAGGGCATTATCGTCCATTTATATTGACCAAATGGAACAGTAAATGCAGTTTTGTATCTATCTTTTAGGTCAATCTGAATTTGCCAAAAACCTGATTTCATGTCGAATTTTGAAAATACAAATGCAGAATGTAGTTTTTATAAAAGATTTTTTTTATTTGGAATTGGATATCGAATCCATTTTAAAGCTTTGTTTAAAGGTTTGTAATTAATTACTAACATAAGTGTACCTTTTTCTATTGATGAATTTTTGTTTACATAGAAAGTTGTGCAACTCCAGCGAGATCTAGACTTTGTTACTAGTCTTTTTTGTTCTAAATCTTGAATCTCTTTTTTGAAATGTTGTTCGAGTTCATAACTCATTTGATAGGTCTAGCTTTTGTTGGGATTTATTTATCAGAAAAATCATTTTCATATGGTAAATCTACCATATCCCAAAAAGCATTTGGTATATCTGAATAGATTTCATCCTCGATTTTCTTTTTTTGTTCTGAAATTTTTTGTTTTATAGAATTCTTTTGTAATTTTTTTTCAATTATGAGAAATGAAATATCTTGTTTTAAAAAAGATAAATATTTTTCTTTCCCCTGAATTAAACAATTTAATTCAATTTTATAAATAGAACAAGCTTTTAAAATATTTAAATTCTTTGTTCTGGGTTTTTCTATAAAAGGAAAAATATTTTTGTTTTCTTTTGTTTTGTAAGAAATGCTATCATAATTGATAGAATAGGGAGTTATCATATTAATGAAAGGGTCCCTAAAATGACATTATGAGTTATATTTTCTAACAAAACAAAAGGAGTTTTGATTGAAACGTTACCATTTTTAACGGAAGCCTCAATTTTGTTTTTTAAAATCATGTTGGAGTTGTTAGCTGAAACGAGTTTTTCATTAGATTTTTGTAGAAATCTATTTGGTACAATGCTACTTTTTAAGTAGTTTAGGTCTGCTCCTATATCAAAAAGTGCAATTGCATCAAATTTAAAATCTTCAATAAATACTTACGTAATTTTGATTAAGTATTTTCTTGTTGTTACTGCTCGTAAAACAATTAAGAAATCTTTTGGGATTTCTTGTAAGTTTTCAATTTTGTTTTCTAAGAGTAGTTCTTAGGCTTTTAGCCCAGTTTTTTTGTATTTATAGAGTTAAATGCTAAAAATATATTTTTGGAAATTGAATTAATGTTATTTGTTGGAGACTAATTTTATATTCCATTTTAGATGTTTTTGAAGTTTCAAATATTGGAAGATTGTTAAACCTTTTTTGTTGTGTGAAGCTAACCAATTCCCGATAAGTTAATTGATTATATGGGATTTGGTTTGTCCCATAGACTTCTTTAATTTTTTTTCTAACATTTTCTCCTAAAAGGGTTGGGAGTCCTGCAAGGAATTTATCTTTCCAGAAATGTTGGTTTGAGTCTTCCTTAAGCATAACTCTAGTTAGGAAAGTGTTTTTGTAATATTGAAATTCATTTAGTTTTTTACATCTGAGGTTTGAAAGGAGTTTTGCATTCTTATCTTTTAAGTGAGATGGATCACTTATGAAGTGCAGGCTAATTGTGTGAATTAGTGTTGCAACTGCATCAGGTATTGGGTTTCGTATCTCGTTGAGGATGGGAATTCCTTCCTATGTGGTTTGGATTGCATTCAAAAATTTTAAGTGTTGAGATGGTAATCCCACCATCCTTTGAGCTAGCCTAAGAATCCTGCTATTAGGAGTTCAACTGTGGCTTTGTCAGGTGTATTAGCTTGGATTTTGTAGGCATTTGATGCCATTGTCATTTGTTGAAGGAGAATTAGGATATTGTATTCAGACATACCATCTATGTTCCATCCATAGACAGTACTGGCATTGAATTTAGATTGAGAAAGGATGTTAAGTCTGTTCTCAATACCTAGGTTTGGTGCTGTAACCATGGCTAAAGGTTGACTATTCAGCCATTGGAGTCTACACACGTTTTGTGTTTCTTGTTCAACTTCAGAAACCTGGTATAAAGTCGTAACTGTTTTTTCTAAGGTATGCTTAGCTACCAATGGTGTAGAGGTAGAAGAATTTTCTATCCTATTGAGTTGGCCATGTAAGGCTTAGGTAAATTCTGGTTTTCCTTCTCTAAACAATTTTTGGCTTGTTTTTTAAATTTGAAATTTTTTAAAAACTAGGTTTTTTAGTTTTGATTATGTTGTCTCTGTTTGGGAGACAATGGTAATTTGTTGATGTTTTTCTATCTTAGTTAATTATTTTGCAATTGTCTAAGATGGACATTCGTAAAATTATTATGTTGAAGGATATGCCTAATATCTTTTTCTGAATTATCACTTCGGAATCTGTAAGGTACAGCTTCTACGGTTTGTTCTAAGTGTGTTATTTTGATATGTCTTAATGGTGCATGCTCAGATTGTATTTTTACACCATTTGACATTTCCGATGATGTAGGTTTATTTCTAGTTGTTATGGGATTTACTAAATTTTGATTTTGTTTGAATGGATATGAAATTTGAGATTGTGATGCATAAATTTTAAACCAATCAAATAATAAGATATTAGTTGTGTTTTGTTAAACAAATTCGTAAAATTCATTTTGGATTTCCTTTCATTTTTCTATAAAGTTTTTGAAAAATCATGTCCTTTTTTTCTATATTTTTAGAAGCATAAAAATCATTACGAAGAATTGTTTTATTAATTTTAAATTATTTTTCTATGACATTTAATTCATTAATAATATTTTTAGTTAATGCAGAAAAAGATGGTGAAGTTACTGGAGAAATGTTTTATTGTTCCTCATTAGTATTCTGAGGTGATGTATAGATTTGATGAGGTACATTTGTGGATAATCTATGTTTTGAAAGGAAGCACTTGGTATGCTAGAACACGAAAAACGTGGTTTTGAAAAGTTTTCTATTTTATGAGGTAATTGTATTACGGAAGGGAGTCTGGAGGAACCAGTATCAGAATACCTAGCACTGGAAGTTCTTGAAAAACTTAGTTTTACCCTTCCGTCATTGTACTAGATAACTTCCCTCAACTTTGTTGTTTGGTTTTGACTGTTCAGGAGACTTTGGTTTAACAGCTCCTTCCAGAATCCATTTTTCAGGAAGATCTATATCTTTCTGAAGGATAGTTCTAAGAATAACAGTGTTAGATTTTGAAAAATCTGTTTGTAGAAATAAGGTTTCACCCTTTTTATTTTAAATATTTTTTGTTGCTGTAAAGGCTGAAAACATAGCTTTGTAGTGTATTCTATAAATAATTGTTATAGGAATAGATTCTAGTAGCATGCTAACGTACTGCTTGTTTATAACATTCAAACCAAATTGGTCATTGACATAAACTAGATTCAATTGTACTTATAATTAAATCTTGAAAGTTCAAGAACCTTGCATCCAGTAAGACACAAAGCATTGATGTTTAGTCCTTCCCTAGTTAAGGGTTTGATGCCAACCTGAACAAGACCTATGTATGAAACTATAATTTTTGTTCCGGTTTTTTTGTAGAGTTTTTTTAGAGAGAAAATGTATGGTTTCAAAAGGGTTTGATAACGGAACATCTCTTTCTTGTGTTTTGATTATGAAATCGATTTTGAAAAGATTTTTGAAAATGCCAGATTCATAAACCTGATCTTTTTTAATTTTTGAAATTTGTCAATTATTGATGGATTTTTGGAAATCTTCAATAGTTCACTATTGATAGGTTCCTTTTGTCTTGAGGAGTTTTGGGTAGAAGAACTTGAAAAAGAAGAAGTTCTACAAAATTTGATATTCATATTTGAAAAAATTTCCTTTCTAATTTGAAAAAACTTTCGAAGGATTCAATACCCTAAACGCTTGTTCGTCAGCTCAATATGGGACTTACGACCCAGAAACTATCATTTTTCAAATTAAACTATCAAAATTTCAAATGTGTTTAATCAATTTTAAATAATTACAACCCCGCAACCCAATTATATATATATATATATATATATATATATATATATATATATATATATATATATATATATATACATCCACCATTGTCGTAGTTGGATGTATAATAGGCTATATCTTAGTTGAAGGGGTATAGATGCATTTCTAAAATGGTTAAATGAAATTATGTCCTTTGCAATTCGACAATCAGACATATCAAATGGAGAAATTAGATGTCCTTGTTATATTTGCAAAAACATTGATTTTTTAAACTTTGAAGTGGTTAAGGTTCATATTTTAAGAAAGGGGTTTAAGTCTGATTATTGATATTGGACATCTCATGAAGAAATTGATCCAGAGTTACACGTAGAAATTAAAAGAAAAAAATATATGCACAAGACCGACATAACAACCATTTTAAAAGATTTGAGAGCACGGTTTATGATGCTATTGGACCATTGTATCAAATGGATTGTAATGAAGAACCGGAGGAGTCTCTAAATATAGATGATCAAAAGTTATACAATTAACTAAATGCAACTCATAAGTCATTGAGGGCGAGATGCAATAATCGCCCTGAATGGGCTTTTGCAGTTAGATTATTGATAATTAAATTAGAGGTTAACATTTCCAAACGTTCAAATACAAATCCTCCTTTTCTACAACCTTCTGCATTATCTCATACTACTACTACTCTATTACCTAGAACATCTCATGATGCACCTTTTATTGTGACATCTCATGTTATACATCCTCTTAGGGCATCTTATGTTACACGACGTCATAGTTCATCTCATGTTGCATCTTTTTCTAGTTCTCATGGTGCACCTTCAAGGACGTCTAATGTTGCACTTCCTTATAGTTCTCTTCCTATCTAGGACATCTGCTACTACATCATCACATAGGACATCTCATGATACACCTCTACCTAGGACATCCTATGTGACACCTCCACCTTTGATACGAGGCATAAAATCACCATCTAATTCACAACCATCTCACATCTGAAGGAGCGCATAGTCCAATATCCAATGAAATTGTCATTGCATCTAAGACACAAAGTAATGGGGGCAAGCAAACTTTATACCTTGACAAACAAGAGTAAATACATACATATTTTTTTTTTTAATTCTTTAAGTATACTATATAAACTTCATAACTTCTAATATGTATTGTTTGTAGATTTTTGCTTTCATATCCTGCGGCTAATGGGATTAGAGATATCATCAAGAGTAATATTGGTAAGCCGTGGCCCTCAAGGAAGAAAAACAACATTAATGCGAGAGACTTGTGGATTGAAGTGTTTAAGGTATATTGTTTCAAGGGAAACATTAATAAGTTTAAAACTAGAACAACAATGTGCTCTTTATTCTCTCCCTTATATTTTGCCTGATAATGTTTTATGTCTTTAAAAAATATTACCACATGCTAACCTACTGCTTGTTTATATATACACATAATAGATTTAATATTTGTCCACCAGATGATGTGTGGGCTAGAAAGAACTTAAAAATACGAAGTGTAACAATGATAAAAAATAATTTAAACAAGGTTTATGGCTCAATGAACAAACCGAGATGGATTGATCATGATGTTTGGAATTAGTTATGTGATCATTGGGGAACTCAAAGATTCAAAAAGAATATCATACAAGCAAAAACATGTCGGACATTTGACTGTGGAGGTTTTGGTATACTAGAAGAATTGATACAAGAAACAACTTTCAAGGAACTCCCCGCCAAATGAATTAGATGTGTGATGTTAGGTTGTAGGAAAATAAAGAAGACGAGTATATGATATAGGAATGAAATCTACCGTAATACTAGGGAGACCATATTATTATGGGTCATGTTCTTCATCAACATAGTGGGTACAAAGAAATGAATTTGAAGAAATGAGAAATGAAATAGATCAACAAAGACATGAATTTGAAGAAATGAGATCAGAAAGAGATCAACTTCGATAGGAATTGGCTAATAAAAATAGAGCAATTGAGCACAACAACCACTTGATAAAACAATTGATGAATAGATTGAACTTTCCACTCATGCCATTACTAGAGACGAAGTTCATGAAGATGCGATTGATGATAATGATGTTGGTGATCATGATGATGAGATTGGTGATCATGATGTTGGTGATTTTGATGCTAAGATTGGTGATAATGATACTCGTGATCATGTCGATGAAGAGTTAGATGGATAATGATAAGTTAATCCAAAGAAAAAATATGTTGCATTTTGTTATGACTAAATATATTATGTTTAAACTAAAATTTTATTTGTATTTTTTGGAGTACTTAGTAATATTACATAAATATATTATGTTTTTTTAGTTATATATATATATATTGATATGTTTAATGCATTTAAATGATTTTGGTGCATGAATTTTTTAGATATTGAAATCAAGTTAAACAAAATATTTTTATTGTTTTTCTAGACATTAAAGTAATGGATTTAAAAAAATATAACATTTAGAGACATAATTAGTGATCAAATATTTAATACAAATGACAACTTAAGTCACAAATTTTATCTTCAAATCAATCACTAATGACATAGAAAATTAATTCAAAGTGGTTGTTAAATCAATCTCAAACTTTAGTCACTAATTAACTCTCTAAATTCGGTCACAAAATCGGAAACAAAATTCGTTCACAAAATCAATACTAAATTTTGGTGGCTGATTTGGTTGCAACAACTAACGACTAGTAGTTTATCAAAATAATTTAAAAGGACGATGATTCGGTCGCTACAAGCCTCAACGGACCATTTTAAAACAATAGCGATCGATTTATTCATCACTAAAGCCAAAATTTCTAGTAGTGTATAATCAAGTTATCAAACTTTCATTCATTATTTGTTTGCAAAATGTGATAAACTCTTTATGGGATTCATCCTTACTTCTTAAAAATCTTAGCCATGTCCACCTAGTGTAATCATCTACAATAACAAAGTCATAATTCTTTTCACTTAGAGAGACTCTTTTCATTGGTCCAAAGAGATCTATATGTAAGAGCTCAAGGGGCTTTGAGGTAAAGACTAAGTTCTTAAGAATAAAGGAGTTATTTCTTTATTTATTTATTTTTTGTTGACAAACTTCACACATAATTCTAGTTTTGTAACTAAGCTTAGGTAGACCTCTAACGAGTAGAAGTTTATTTAGTTTTGAAATTAATCTATGGTTTGTATGACCTAATCTTTTATGCCAAATTAGTTTATCTTCATTTACTAACATAAAAAACTTAACCTTTTATTTCTCTAGACTAAACATATGTATCTTATAAATGTTATTTTGTCTCTAACCTGTAAAAGGTACAAATCATTATCTTTGACTAATTTTCTTGCATATTTTTTGATTGAATATAACATCATAATTATTATCACTTAAGTGACTAATACTTAATAAATTATGCTTAAAACTTTTAACAAGCAAGACATCTTTAATAGAAGAGGAATTACCATTACCAACTGTAACTTGATCAATGATTTAGCCTTTTTGTTTTCCTCCAAAAATCATTGTGTCTTCTTTACTCATTGTTAGTTCTTGGAACATAGAATTTTCTCCCGTCATATGTCACGAGCATCCATTTTCCAAGTACCATGGTTGGTAATTTAACTTGATTACTGAGAACTTCTACAGCATAGACAATTTTGTTCTTTGATACCCAAATTTGATTGGGTCCTTGTTTGTTAGTTTTGAAAGGTTTCTTGTCTTTCCTTGTATTTAACATGAGACAAGATAAATTGGAGTGACATTTCTTAGAGCAAACCGTACACAGGATATCAGAGGGAATATGTATAGGTTCAATTAAAGTTTCTTCAAATCCAATACTTCTTTTACCATTTCTATTAACTCCATAAATTATAGAAGCGTATTTGCTTCTTTCCATACTATTAGGAAGAAAATCTTGAAATACTTCTTTATACTTATCAGAGTTACAAGTGGTATTATAAATTAATGTTGAACTATGATTACTTCATACTTCTTCATTGTCGTTTTAAATTCAACACTTTGATTCTTCAACACATTAACTTTTTCAATTAGGTTTACACTTTCTTTTCTAAGTGTTATCAGTTATAAAGATAATTTGTGATTATTATTTAAAAAATCATTTACAGCAATAATTAAATCAGATTGAGTAAAGTCAGAAAAATCTTAATTTCCTCATCTATTGATTCACTTCTAGAGTTAGAATCAGTGTGGGATCTATATTAGAGCCAAATCTCTTAGTTCATCGTTAGAAGATTCAGCATAATCATCTCATGTAGCCATCAAACTTTCTTCTTGGGTCTGGAATATTTCCTTTGGTGTTTCCCTTTCTCTAGATTTGGACAGTCTAACTTAATATGTATAGGTTCATTGCGTCCATAACACATAATGCTTTTCTTGTCAAAATTTTCATTCATTCCTTTATTGGATTGTTAGGAATCTTTCTGAGAGAAATATGTCCTCTTGTTGTGCCACATCCTTTGAATTCTTCTAGGTTTGAAGGCAATTTCCTATTCCTTAGAGTTCATATTTTGATAATCTGAATCACTATCCTATGATTTTGATGTTGCCGTTAGAACTTTCTTTTGCTTGGATTTCAAGGTCAGGGTCTTGTTTTTCTTATTAGGCTCATCTTCTTGAAGTTCAATTTCATGTGATCTTAAAGAGCTAATTAATTCTAATAGCTTAAGAGTATGCAAATCATTTGCTTCCTGAATGATAGTGATATTAGGTTTCCACTTGCTTGTAGACTCCTAAGGATTTTCTTCACATGATCAACAGTAGTATAACTCTTCTCAAGTAGATTTAGTCATGAGACTAGGATTTTGAATGTGAAAAACATTGTTCCAATGTCTCCATCTTCTTCCATCTTGAACAACTCATACTTTTTGACTAGGAGGTTGGCCTTTTATTCTTGAACTTATTTTTTTCCTTCATGGGTCATAATCAAACTATCATAAATACTCTTTGTTGTGTCCTTGTTGTTGCACTTGTCAAACTCCTTGAAAGTGATTTCATTTATCATGAATGTTCTAGACTTACGATGCATCTTGTACATCTTCTTCTTATCAACATTCATCTCATTTCTTGGGACTTCAATATCATAAGTATTCTTCGGAGCAATATAACCATCTTCCATCAAGTCCCAAAATTCATGATCTTGTGAAATAAAGGAACTTCTCAACCTATCCTTCTGGTACTCAAAACATTCTCAATCAAAAAGGCTTTAATCCGCTAATTCAAATACCTTGAAAAGCACCAGACCCTACAAGCCAGTCTTCCCAAACAACCTAACAACCCCAAACTTTTGAGGAACTAACCGTTGTGACCCTGTAAGGAAAGTCTTCTCTTAACAACCTAACAACCCCTGATTAAAGAAGGAACTAAACAGTTATCAGGTTGGATACAAAATATTGGAACTTTAAGTGTTTGCTTCTAACAAAGCAGATAATCAGAATAACTCTCGCACTCTACGAAAAATACTTAGAGAATATTGCTCATTCCAAAAAATGTTTCAATTAGATCTATATTGAATAAAACACCATATGAATTGTGGAAAGGTAAAAAGGCTAACATATATTATTTTAAACAATTTGGTTGTACTTGTTATATGTTGAACACTAAAGATAACCTTGAAAATTTGGTTCTAGATCTCAAAAGTGTACCTTCATTGGATACTTTGGAAGTTCTAAAACTTATAGAGCGTTTAATAGGGAAACTCATATTGTGGAAGAATCCTTACATGTTAAATTTGATGACAAATAGATTGACCTTGAAAAGTTAAAGCAAGATGATGATAATGTAGGTTTATCAAAACCAGAGGAAACAGATGTAGACAAACCAGAAGAACTTAAAAATTCAGAGGATACAAGAAAATCATATGAATATGATAAATCTTCAAAGAATGAATATGATCAAGTCAAAAACAATCAAGATAAGTCAAAATAAAGATTTGGATAGAAGTACAAGTCATTTCATCTTGAAACTCTAATCATTGAAACTGCAAGTGATCATTTGAAAGCCAAATCATCACTAAAAGATACCACTTTGTTTGGCTTACTCTGATCAATTGAGTCTACCTCTATTGATGAAGCATTGGCAGATGATGGATGGATTCTTGCACTGCACGAAAGGAATGATGTTTGAGATCTAGTACCTAGACCAAAGAAAAATATTATTAGAACCAAGTGGGTTTTTAGAAACAAGCTAAATGAAAAAGGTGAAGTGGTAAAAAAACAAGGCAAGACTTGTTGCACAAGGCTACAACCAACAAGAGGGCATTGAGACATTTTCTCTAGTATTCAGGTTAGAAGCTATTTGTATCCTACTTTCTTTTATTGCAAATAATAATATTACGTTATTTCAAATAGATGTTAAAAGTGGTTTTCTAAATGGTTATATTATTGAAGAAGTCTATGTTAAACAACCCCAAGTTTAGAAAGTTCTGAATTTTCAAATCATGTTTTTAAACTTAGGAAATATTTGTATGGTCTAAAACAAAAACTTAGAACATTGTACGATAGATTTAATAACTTATTTCTTAAAAATAACTTTGAAATAGGACAAGTAGATAATAGACTTTTTAGAAAATCAATAGGAGATGACATTCTTATTATTCAAATTTATGTTGATGACATTATTTTTTGATCTACTAATGATACTTGTTTCCAAGAATTTTCTAAATTGATGTAATTTGAATTTCAAATGAGTATGAAAGGAGAACTTAAGTTCTTCTTAGGGAAACAAATTTAGCAAAGTCAAAAAGGTATATACATTCATCAAACTAAATATACAAAAGATCTTCTAAGGAAGTTTAAGATGAGTGATTGCAAACCTATGGCTACACCAATGCAGCCTACTCATTCACTTGAAAAAGATGATTCAAGTGAAAAAGTTGACCAAAAAACTTATAGAGGAATGATAGGATCCCTACTTTACCTTACCGTTTCCAGACCTGATATCATGTTTAGTGTATGTGTATGTGCATGTTTTCAAGCTAACCCTAGGGAATCACATTTAATTGTTGTTAAGTGAATCCTTAGATACCTAAAAGGCACTGCCAACCTTACCTTGTTCTACAAGAAATCTCCTAAGTACAAACTGAGTGGATATTGTGATTTTGACTATGTTGGAGATAAACTTGAGAGATATAGCACTAAAGGCAATTGCACCTTTCTAGGTGACAACTTAATATTTGATCAAGTAAGAGACAAAATACCATTGCAATGTCAAAAACAGAGGTTCAATATATTTCAGCAGCTGACTGTAGTTCTCAACTACTTTGGAGGAAACATCAACTTGAAGACTACAAAATCCTATAATATAACATTCTCATCTATTTCGATAACACTTTTGCCATTTGTCTGACCAGAAACTCTATCTCACATTCTAGAGCTAAAAACATAGATATTAAACACCACTTCATTAGGGACTTTGTTCAAAAACGGGTACTAAACATTCAATTTGTAGATACTAAACACCAATGGACTGACATATTGACCAAACCCCTACCTGAATATAGGTTTAACTTCATCAAGAAAACCTAAATCTTACCTTCATATCTAACTATTGTTGTGATAACTTCAAAGTAGTTTAGCTACACATTAGCGTTTATATTTTCTTGTAATATGACATATTCATGTTATTCAAAACAAAAAAAGAACGAAAAAAAAATGAAAAGAAAAGTCTCACTTTCAAATATTTTTGTTTGATGAAAGAAGATATGGTCTAGATTTGTAGTAGATTTGAAGAAGATTTTTCTACAACGAAATATGAACAAAATCAATTTAAAGAATTTACAAACACAATCTAAACATAATCAATCTGAAAAATTTACAAATGCAATATGAACAAAATACAATTCACAATTAAATAAGGACTATATTGAAGCTCAAATTTTAACTATAAATAGACACTAAATGCTAAATAAGAAAATAATCGAAAAGCAGAAAAAAAAATAATAGTCTTAGAGTTTAAAAAGAGAAACACTTTTTCGAATGAGAAAGATTCTCTTAGTGTTTTTTCTTAGAGTGTGATAGTTATTATATCAACTTTGTTATAAGCAAACACTTAAAGTTCCAATCTTATGTTTACAGTCCGATAGTGGTTTAATTCTTTCGTCAATATAAGGTTTTTAAGTTGTTATGAGAAGAATTAACTTGTATATGTAACTTTTGGCAAAAATGCCTCATAAAAAAAAATAAGACCTCTCAACAAAAATATAAATTTAATCAAAGATGGTTATAATATTGTATCAACACAAATTCGAAGAAGTAATCACAAAAGACAGTAAAAAGAACAAAACTTGAACATAGAACATTTTTTTCATTAAGATTAAAAATTAATCTATAACTAAAATTGATTAATCATAAAATATAAATAAATAAATAAAAATTCACTTTAGATTGTG
>JBBPBT010000881.1:3023773-3044071 GCA_037974875.1 Cicer bijugum | reverse complement strand
TAAATAATTGTCATAAATATCAAGTGTATGTCTCATTGATAGTGATGCTTCATGTGAGAAGTTATTAAATCAAAAATTGATTAAATCATATTATATGTGTATGATGGTATAAAAGTACGTCAATTTCTTACTTATTTTTTATATTAAAAATGATTTGGATATAAATTTTAAAATTATTATAAGTTGACAATTGTTTATGAAAGAAACTGATAGAAAATCTTAACGATTTTATTCATTGTTTATTTTCTATTGTGATACTTATTTGGATTTACCATATTTAAATATTAAACTTGAATTAACAAATAGAATTCATGGTGTTTGTATTACTTATAATATAACTATGAAGAAATAGTGAATTTAATTGAAATGAAATAAATTCTTATTTGTTAAGAAGTAGATGACTTACATGTTTGAATCCACCTTCTGATATTTGATTATGATAAAATTTTATGATCATGCTTTGTTAACTTATGGTATTATATATTTAATGCACTCAATGTTTTATATCTTGAATATAGATATATTAAAAAGAGAATTAGAAGTTTAAATTGAGATGCATATTAAATATGGTAAAAGGTAGAATGACATAAAATTTTGTATTTGTGATAATTGAAATGTTTATAAATTGTATGTGATACAATATGAAGAGATTAAATAAAATAAAATAAAGTCATGGTTTGGTGATAATTGGACAACACTATCAAGAATATAAAAGGTAATCGGATGCTTGATGTAATTCATGATTTGTACCAGACCTGATATAACATATGTTGTTGGAAGATTAAGTCGGTATATAAGCAATCCATGTAAAGAATGTTGACATGCTACTAATAAAGTATTAAAATATTTGAAGGGAGAAATTAACTATAGTTTAATCTATAGTGGATATCATTTATACTTGGAAGGATATACCGATGTTAGTTGAATAAATCATGTTGAGGATCAAGCTTCCACAAGTGGATGGACCTTCAACCTTGGTGGATGTGCAGTTTCTTGGGGTTCAAAGAAACAAACTTGCATCATCGACACCACCATGGCTGCAAAATTTATTGTTCTAGTTGCAGGTAGTAAAGAGGCTGAATGGTTAATAATTTGTTGTATGAGATACCAATTTGACCAAAGTCAATGACACAAGTATCCATACATTGTGATAATCAATACACACTATCAAAAGCATATAACCAAGAATATAATAGAAAATCAATGCATATTGGTTTAATGCATAGCTATGTAAATGATTTAATGGAGTGATATCCATAGTGTTTGTAAGAATTGAAAAGTATCTTGTAGATCCTTTGACGAAAGGTCTGACAAAGGACATGATGTCGAAAATATCATTAGGATAAAAGGATATGAGAATGAAGTGGGGCTGCTTCATAGAGTTTAAGAGCTTGACTCTTAAATTCTCACGAAAAGGATATGAGACACAAGGCCTTATCAAATGTATCATTTTTATAATTCGATCAATGGTGCCGAGATTTCATGTGTAAGTAATGCACACTTGTTCTAATGAATGGTTGGTTCAAATCTTGTCTACCAATCTATTTGAGGATGAGTGAAAACATAATTTACTAAGTAATGGTTCAAATCGTAAGATACCTTTATTTGAAACCATGAGATTTCCAGAATAACAGACTTAGATATATTTTGAAAATGGTGGGGGATTATTAGGGAAATTTCCAAAATATATTTGGATTTTTCTAATAGCTATATTAATGTAGCAAAATTAAATAATTGAATGTATCACTTGGTCAAGTGGTTGCAATGATTGGGTTTAATTCAAACCAATGCATCTATTAAGTTATCAAAAGTTGCAATCTTTCACAAGAGCTGTTTTCTTTCACCAATTGGTATGAGTATCTCTATAAATAGAGATATTTTAGAGGCAGAAAGAACACAAGACAAAACAACACAAATTCATGTTACATAAGTCAAAAATATTTCTGAGTCATTTCTTCTTTTCTCTAGTGCACGAGAGTAAACGAAGAAACTTTATTCTGTAAAACACCGTTGATCGATATGCTTGATGTGAATGTGCAATTCACTTCAAGGATTCCAAAGTATCCAGAAGGGGATTCGCCGGTTAACTGATTTGCATCCAATATATATAGATTGGTGGGGGAGAATCGAACCTAAAGCTTAGTGTGATATCAACACACGCTGTGGAATTTATTTGTGCAATCTTCATCGTCATCGAGTTCATCATCTTCTTGTTCATAATTTGCAGCATAACCCCAACAAAAGATTCAACAAATTTGCCCCCATCAATCTATATATATTGGATACAAATGAGTTAACCGACGAATCCCCTTCATGATACTTTGAAATCCTTAAAGTGAAATGCACATTCACATCAAGCCTATCGATCGAAGATAGTTTACAGAATAAAGTTTCTTCATTTACTCTCGTGCACTAGGGAAAAGAAGAAATAACTTAGAAATATTTTTGACAGAATATTCTCGTGTAACATGAATTTTTGTCTTGTTTATCTTTTTTCTTTTGCCTCTAAAGTATCTCTATTTATAGAGATGTTCATACCAATTGGTGAAAAAAAACAACTTTTGAACTCATACTAATTGGTGAAAGAAAACAACTCTTGATAAAGATTGTAACTTTTGATAACTTAATAGATGCATTGGTTGGAATTAAACTCAAGCATTGCAACCAGTTGACTAAGTGATACATTAAGTTATTTAATTTTGCTACATTAATATAGCTATTAGAAAATTCCAAATATAATTTGGAAAGTTTCCTAACAATCCCCCACCATTTTCAAAATATATCTAAGTCGTTATTCTAGAAATCTCATGGTTACAGATAAAGGTATCTTACGATTTGAACCATTACTTAGAAAATTATGATTTCACTCATTCCCGAATAGATTGGTAGACGACCTTTGAACCAACCATTCATTAGAACAAGTGTGCATAACTCACACATGAAATCTCGGTACCATTAATCGAATTATAAAAATGACACATTTGATAAGGCCCCGTGTCTCATATCCTTTTCGTGAGAATTTAAGAGTCAAGCTCTTGAACTCTATGCAGCGGCCTACTTCATTCTCATATAGGTGGACTATATCAGAAATGTACCCATAATTATACATTCCAACAAATACATGCTATATGTCCATTAAGAGGAGACTTCATCCTACCACTTTTATTTTATGGTCCAAGTACTTTTGTCATTTGGGATGTATTTGTAAGGGGATATGGCCTCAGATTTAGCAGAATATATGAAAGAATAATGCCTATTCTAACAAAGTGCTAAACAGTTTACCAAATTGAAAATTTATCAAACAAAAGATATACTAAGGTCCCAAAAGATCAATCCTATAGTGAGATAAACAAGAATGCTAACTAGCTAATAGAATGCAATAGATACAACTTATGATTCAACATAAAGATTCATATACAAGCATGCTAATAATAACTATTCATGTAAAATCAATTAACACAGAAAATTAATAAAGCATACAATCAATATCAAACAGATAATAATTGCAGAAATTTAAACGAGATAAGGGAAAGAAAAGTGTACACAGATTTTTATACTGGTTTAGCCGCCTCGTGACGGCCTACGTCCAGTCCAAAGATCGAACCTGATCTTATCCTTTCCAATAGAACGTCTCAGAATCAGTTTACAGATTTTACACAGCGCCTCGCCTCAATCTTAAACTATTCTTCCTATTCTATTTTTCTCTCCCTGAATCCCATAGTTTATCTCCCATAAACTCTTACAAGATTTCAGTCAAGTGTCTTCTTGATGATGTCCCTCAACCTAGAAGATCACTACCAGTTATAGCTGGATTTTCTCAAAGTTTTCGTTACAGAATTTGTTTACAGAAATTCGAAACAGAAGAAATATACAAAAATTCTCAAGTTGTCTTCTTCTCAAAGTGGTCTTTCTCTCTTCAATCTTTTCCAATCCTTGTTGATCACAAATGTAGAATGTTCATGGCTGAAAAAGAGGTGTTCAAAAGTATTTCCGTGTGAGAAAGTGATTGGTTATGAATTATTCAATTATCAGTTTTTGAATGTTATGTAAGTTGTGTGAGAAGAAGAGAATGAAAACAGTTTATATAGTTTCAGGAAAAACAACACATGAATCGATTTACCCAATCAATTCATTAAAGTTATAAAGCATGCTCAATCGATTTACCGAATCGATTTCTCGAATCTTGTTTTTCTTGAATCTTGAAACTGCATAAACTAATCGATTTACCCAATCGATTATTTTAAAGCATTCTCCAGAATTTAAATCAGTTCGTATTTGAATCGATTTGCATAATCGATTTGTGATGTTTTGTTCCAACAACGAGATCAAAACAATCGATTTACTCAGTCGATTCAAACATTTACATAATCGATTTGGCCATATTCTAAGTCTTCTCTGTTACTAAAACTTTTGTTCCAATCGATTGTGCCAATCGATTTCATTGATCACTTGAACTCAGTGGTTTTAACAAATCGATTTGCCTAATCGATTTTGCCATATCACAGAGAGTTAGCTTAAATCATGTTAATCGATGTGCCTAATCGATTATGGAAATTTGTCTGAAGAACATTTTATCAGTTGGTTCATCCAATCGATTTACCAAGTCGATTGATGTCAAACTTGTAATGAAAGAAATGGTTCAATGGTTTGTGCCAATCGATTGTGTTTGTCTTAGGCCAAGTTCATTTTCAAAATTATTTTATGAAATCGATTTGCCTAATCGATTTGTCAACACATGACTTGGCTCTGGAACTCTCACAGTCGATTGTGTCAATCGATTTAAACACACAAAGTGAACTTGTGATTGGGAAAATCGATTTGTCAAATCGATTAGCCTGCAAAACGGCATGCTACTAACTTGCACACTTTAATTTCAATAACTGTGCAAATCAATTTGTCCAATTGATTTCCTAATCACAGACTTTTCAATTTGAAACAACCCTATTACACAATCGATTTTGCAAATCGATTTGCTAAGTCAATTTTCCAACTTTTGTTGATTCCTTGAGCTCCAAGCAATTGTCTCAAGTTTTTAGGGTTGAGTTGTTGTTTCTGAAATTTTACTCAGTTTAAAATGTTAGATTTGTCACATAATGTATGTTTGTCAATAATATCAAAAGTGGACTTATGTCTAACAATCTCCCCCTTTTTGATTAAGTGACAAACATACAATTTTAACTTGAGAAACATTTCAAGGAATGACATAGTATATACAAAAACAGGAGCTCCCCCTAAATTTGAGCAGTCATGCTGTTCATTTTGGGTTAGAGCTATACAACAAAACATATCTGACATATATCATGTATTATCAATGCCCTAACAGTATCATATCAGAGCATTTGATAACATAAAAAAATACATTGTGTCAGTGCAATGAATATAGGATCAGTTTGTCAGAATCAGAGCAGGGCAATTCAAATTGACCAATCATAGCAGAGTAAGTAAATATTAACATCAATATCTGAGCCATCAATAAGTATCAACTAATATCAGAGCTATCAGAGCAAATATTAGTAGTTGTGTAGCAGAACCAATATGCATATTAGAGCAGATAAACTCATATCAGAGCAGATAAGCTCATATCAGAGCAGATAAGCAGTATCAAATATCAGAATCAGAGCAAATATCAGATTATGTCATAAGTAATACAAGAACAAGTTATAAATTTTCTCCCCCTTTGTCAGTTAATCCAAAAAGGAGTAAAAAGGAGAGAATCATCAAAGGAGAGACTCTGAAGTTTTCTCCCCCTATGTTAGTAGCAAAACTGAATATTGTTGATCACTATACATCAATGTAGAACAAATTAGTAACAAATGTAGTTTTAAAACAAATTATATTAGAGCAACAAAAAATGGATTATGGCACATACTAGAGATCATAAAAAAATGGAATAGACAACTTGATCATAAAATCAACTTTTTATATTCATTCACAAGAAGATACATCCAACTACATCATTACACAGAAAAAGCAAAAAAAAGCGCAAAACAACTAAGAATCTAAAATCCTAAACATCTAGATTTGGCTGGCCCTCATTATTATCTAGGGAAGAGGCTGAGACCGCTGTATTACCCTCAGCAGGTGTCTCCTAAACATGAGGTTCAACACTATCTAATTGTGTCGGAAGTGGTTCTTCAGTTGCTTGTCTCCCAATCTCAACAACATCACTGAAAGACAATTTAATGCCTAGATGTTCCTGGATTGCTGCCACATCCTGTGCAACCAGGTTTTGGTTAGATTGAAGCTTTTGCATTGCAGCCTCCATTCTCGTATTTGACGCCTCCACCTTGGCGTTGTGAGCAGCCTGCGCTGCCATGAATTCAAGTTGTTTGGCGTTGTGTGCCGCTTCCAACATATGTCTAAGGACAATCCATGTCCAGCTCATGATAGCGTTTCAGCAAGTGTACTGAATCATTGCAAGTAATAATAAAACGGTAGTACCGAGTGTCGAACTCAAGGATTGCGTTTTACTATTGAATTATATTTAATTACTAAAATTGAACAAAAGGTTCCCAATTTGATTGAAATAATATTTAAAATTCACAACAATAATAAAATTGATCTTTTATAATGAGAAAAATGTCAGGGATGAGTTTCACTTCGAATCCAACCTTGGTGTCTAATTTGATCCTAGTTACTGAATTCCTTTATTGAATTATTACCGAATTCTCTTTATTATTCTTGCCCTAATGTCTTAGTGACAGAACCTTTAATTCCAAAGTAACCCCTAATTCCTTAGTAGATTTAAGATTAGAATTAAGCATTACCGTATAGAAATTCTCTTGTAAATTATTGTTTTGCAACTAATTTAATTGGTTTCATGACCTGCATCTATCCCTAGACTACAAATTCATGAATTTCTCATCTCAAGCATTCGTAAAGTCCACTTCCGTTTCAAAATACAAATCGTAGAACATTTTAATGTTGATCAAGCAATAAAAAGCATTAAGCACAGAGATGAGAAAAATAATTCAATAAACTCATTCATATAACTAGAAATCAAATCAGAAAAATAAGGGTTTCATCTGGTTACACTCATCCCTAACAAATAGGGTTTAGTTACTCATGACAGAGATACAAAAGATAAGGATTAAAGAAGAATTACAAGAATGATTCATGGATGATTCTTGATAAAACTGCTTCAATGGCGTTAGAAACGGCCGTCTTTGAGTTTCTATGTTAGGGCACAAGTCTCCCAAGTTCCCCAGAGTCAAAAAGATCCAAAAAACAGCAAAAAATTGCGTTTTTATTATTGCTGATGCGTGTTACGCGCTCCAGGCGCGTGCAAGACAGTAACCAATCTGCAAAATGCGCTCCAGGCGCGCAGCATCTGCTGTCTGACGTATTTTGCATTTTTCTCATGTTTCGCGTTTGAATTTGGTCCCGGTGGCTTCATGAAAGTTGTAGATATGGATCTTAGCTTTCATTAGCACTTGGAATGACACTAATTGGACATCTAGAACTCCAGATATGGCTGAAATACTCCACATGTATCATGTTGATTTTTCACCAAAATTCAGCACTGCACTAAAACAAAGTAACAACGCAAAACTACGAAAAATCTCTACTTAATTAAGCAAATAAGAACAAAACATTTCATTAAATCAAATAACTAAAATCAACAAAATATATTAAATAACTCATTAAATTAACTAATGATTAAAGATAAATAAGACTAAAATCAATAGAAATTATGCATATGATGAAGAGTCATCAGCTCATCTTGAGCTCTTTGCACAGACCCCACAACAGTGTGATGTCCAACCTTTGGACAACAACGTGATTTCTGGACCTTGGGACAAGCATCCGTGTGAGAGCATACATCATCATCCTTTGCTGAACCTTCATCTGGCCGATCGGGAGTGAAATAGACTCAACAAACCCATCAACCATCAGGTCTTGTACTGCTGTTTGCCTCTCTAATGAAGCTTTCCAGCATTCATCAGCTGCGTCGACTTCGGAGCTGCCGTCGACTGAGTTTCCATGATAAGGCAGTCCCGATAGGTTCGAGAACGCCCCAAAAGACATGGAAATTTTCTTTCCTTTGACTGTTGCTTTGAAACCTGTATCTGTCATCTTGAATGTAGAATAGAAAGCTCGAATCAAGTTTGGATATGAGTCGAGGGAGAAGGATAAGAAATCTTCCAACCCATGAAACCGAAGATGGTTTTGAAAAGTAAAACCATCGTTGTCGAAGTAGGGGAAGTCCATTGGACGAGCTTCATGAATGTTCCTCTTTACGAAAGCAGGAGGTAGCTTAAATTCCTCAGCTGGACTATCCTGAGTAGCTGCTGCTTTCTTTTGTGGTGTCGCCTTCTTCTGTGGTGTCGAAGAAACACTCTTTTTCTTTTGAGATATTTCCTTTATCGCTTCAGCCAGTAGTTTCTCCGTTGGTGGTTCTTTCCTTTTCTTAGACTTTCCTTGGTAGATTGCAATGCCTTTTCCTTTATCTTTTGCCAAGATTTTGTGGGTAGGCACTGGAACACGTTTGGAAAGAGTAGGTGGAGGTGAAGGGGTTCTTCCGCTTGATGAAGATGATGGGGAAGGAGTAGTGTGTGAGGTTCTTTTGACTCTTGCCATTTTAAGTTGTTTAGAGAATTAATCTGAGCTAGAAACAGTAAGATGAAGTGTTTGTATGGATTAAAAACGTGAAACAACAACGATTTGCAGAGGATAAGAAACTGGATTGAAGAAGAAATCGATGTTAGGGTTTGAAAACAAGTGAGTGAAATCGATTCCCACTGTTCCTTTTATATTGCTAGGTGCGTAAATCGATTGGTCCAATCGATTTAGTTACCGTTGCTGGGGAAGATGAAAAAGTTGGGACGTAACGGCTAGTAAAAAAGCAGTAACGGTCATAAAGTTAGTCGATTATCCTAATCGATTCCCTTAGTTACTTAATCGATTGTTTCAATCGATTTCGTATCAGTTCAGCAACTTTCAAGACAGTCCAGAAAGGAACTCATCTCAGCATCGATTTCCCAAATCGATTTATTTGAGTGAAAATCTCAAACACATTTAAACAATCGATTTCCCAAGTCGATTTCGAGGCAGAGTCTGGAAAAAATTCTTCAACTTTGATGTCTGGGGGCCAAACTAATCGATTTTCCAAATCGATTCTTTAAACACTATATCAAGTGGTCAATCGAATTCCCTAATCGATTGAAATGGGAAAGTAAAAGCATCTAAAGCTTCCTGGGAATGACAAATCGATTTACCAAATCGATTTCGAGTTTCTATTTTGAGAAAATAGACACATTATGGCTCAAATCGGAACGGGTAATCGATTTTATGAAGCCATTTTCTTGTGTATCCACAGGATAATCGATTTAACCAATCGATTTGACATAGAAATCAGATCTCACTAGGATCTATGATACCTAGTTTCATCCTGATGTGAAGGAAGCTTTCCCTTGGCAATGCTTTGGTAAATATGTCAGCCAATTGATCAGCAGTGTTGACATATTCCTGCTTGATGTTTCCACTTTGAAATTGGTCCCGAATGAAATGATGCCTTATCTCAATGTGTTTGGTCCTTGAGTGCATCACTGGGTTCTTAGTGATACTAATTGCACTTGTGTTATCGCAAAGGATAGGAACTGTTCCCAAATCAACACCGAAATCCGATAAGTGTTGTTTCATCCAAAGAATCTGAGCACAACAACTTCCAGCTGCAATGTACTCAGCCTCAGCTATTGAAAGTGCCATGCTGGTTTATTTCTTGCTAAACCAAGACACAAGAGAGTTTCCTAGAAGGTGACAAGTACCTGAGGTACTTTTTCTATCTAGTTTGCATCCAGCAAAGTTTGAATCCGAATACCCAACTAAAGTGCAGGTTGATCCTTTAGGATACCATAAACCTAGATTCCTATTTCCAACTAGATATCTAAATATCCTTCTGACTGCACTAAGGTGAGACTCTTTAGGATTGGATTGGTATCTCGCATACATGCAAACACTGAACATGATGTCAAGCCTGCTTGCAGTGAGATAGAGCAATGATCCTATCATACCTCTATACCTTGTAACATCTACTGGTTTACCTTTCTCATCTCTATCTAAATGGTTTCCTTGACCCATGGGAGTATCAATGGACTTGAAGTTATCAAAACTGAATTTCTTTATCAAATCATTGCAATATTTAGTTTGACTAATTAAAATGCCTTGCTTACTTTGGTTAATTTGAAATCCCAAGAAATAAGATAGTTCACCCACCATTGACATTTCAAATTTACCTTTCATCAAGTTTTCAAAATCTTTGCACAACTTATTGTTTGTAGATCCAAAGATTATGTCATCAACATAAACTTGGACCAGCAAGATGTCATTTCCATTAGTTTTTATGAAAAGTGTCTTGTCCACATTTCCTCTTAAAAAGTTTTGTTGAATGAGGAAATTGCTAAGCTTCTCATACCAAGCTCTAGGAGCTTGTTTCAACCCATAGAAGGCTTTTGTTAGCTTGTATACATGATTAGGAAAATCTGGATTTTCAAAACCAGGTGTTTGGCTAACAAAAACATCCTCTTGGATCTCACCATTGAGAAAGGCACTTTTCACATCCATTTGATAAAGCTTAAAGTCCATTATACATGGATAAGCAAGTAGTATTCTAATGGCTTCTAACCTAGCTACAGGGGCATAGGTTTCATCAAAATCTGTTCCCTCCTCTTGATTGTAACCCTTGGCCACTAATTTAGCTTTGTTTCTAGTGATGACACCATTCTCGTCTAGTTTGTTCCTAAACACCCATCTTGTTCCTATGATGTGCTTGTTTTCTGGTTTAGGTACTAGAGTCCAGACCTTGTTTCTCTCAAATTGGTTCAACTCCTCTTGCATAGCAAGTATCCACTCACTATCTAGTAAGGCTTCCTTAATGTTCTTAGGTTCAATCTGAGATACAAAGGTTGTAAGGTTGCAAAAGTGCCTAAGGTTCCTCCTAGTTGCCACTCCTTTAGAGATGTCACCTATGATGTTATCTATAGGATGGTCTCTACTAAACTTCCACTCTCTAGGGAACTCATCTACTCTAATAGGCTCAACACAGTCACTGGTGTTTGGAGGAGCAGTTTCCTTTGGCTCTATAGGTTCAGATTCTACAACATCATCTAAAGAGGCATCAACCATAGAAGGAGTGTTGTTCAAGTTTTCTTTAAAAAGTTCATCAAACTTAACATGAACTGACTCTTTTATGGTCTTTGTCCTTTTGTTGTAGATTCTATAGGCTTTACTAGTTGTCTTTGTCCTTTTGTTGTAGATTCTATAGGCTTTACTAGTTTGGGAATAACCTAGAAAGATACCCTCATCTGCCTTGGGATCAAACTTACCTAGGTGTTCTTTGCCATTGTTCAACACAAAACACTTACAACCAAAGACTCTAAAGTAGTAGATGTTTGGCTTTCTACCCTTGTACAACTCATAAGGAGTTTTCCTAAGGATTGGCCTAATCAAAACCCTGTTGACAACATGTGTGGCAGTGTTAATTGCATCAGCCCAGAAATACTTAGGAACATTTGAGTCTTTAAGCATAGTCCTAGCTAACTCCTCTAAAGACCTATTTTTCCTTTCCACTACACCATTTTGCTGTGGTGTCCTAGGGGCTGAATACATATGATGAATACCATTCTGTTCACAGTAAGTATCAAAAGAATCATTTTGGAATTCACCTCCATGATCGCTTTTGATGGACATTATTTTCTGACTTGTTTCATTTTGTACCAAGTTTGCAAACTTTTTGAAAACAGAAAAAGCATCACTTTTATGAGTCAGAAAGTAAGTCCAAGTGAATCTAGAATAATCATCAATTAACACGAAGCCATACATATTACCTCCAAAGCTTCTCACTTGGGATGGACCAAAGAGGTCCATATGAACCAATTGCAAAACCCTATTGGTTTTGACCATGTCTATTGGGGGAAAAGAAGATTTGACAAGTTTACTTTGCTCACAAGAATCACATAACCTGTCCTTAGTAAACTTCTTCTCAGGGAGTCCTATAACTAGCTGTTTACTAACAAGAATATTCAAATGATTTATATGAATATGTGCAACACGTTTATGCCATAACCATGTCTCATCAGCATTTGATAATAAGCAACAAACAGAATCAGCAGGCACAACATTTAAGTCAAACATGTAAATATTGTTAATTCTATCACCAATCAGTTTGATACTTTTATCTACCTTTTTCTCAATTATGCAAGAAAGTGGTGAAAAGCTTACTGGAAAGCCATTGTCACACAGTTGACTTATACTTAGAAGGTTGTGTCTTAGCCCTTCCACATATAAGACGTTTTTGATAATAGCAGTTGATTCGCTGCCAATGTCACCAATTCCGCAGATCTTACCCTTATTGTTATCACCGTATTTAACAACTCCACTTCCTTTAGGCTTAGGGACAGGAACATCGATTTGTCCCCTGTCATATGCTTTGAGCATCCACTATCAAGGTACCATTGGTGTCTTGTGGATCTCAAGCATACCTGCAATAAAATCAGAATTTCATTTTAGGTACCCAATATAAATTTAGTCCTGGGGGGTCAGTTTCAACATTATGTGTCTTTACCTTCCAAATCTGTTTACATCCTCTATTGGCAAGTTTTTTAAATTTGCAATTGTAAACAAAATGCCCTTTTCTGCAACAAAAATGACAAGTGACAGCAGATGATGCATACTACTTTGGTTTGACAAAGACATTATGCATGTGACTGGTTTTACCAAGCTTCTGGTTATGCTTCACATTTCTATATCCAATGCCATGTCTATTGTGATTATGTTTAGCATTCACATTGGGCCTATAACCAAGTCCAGATTTTTCATTCAAATTTCTTTGGTTTTCAAGAAGCATATCTAACTTGGTTTTGCCACTATTGAACATTTCAATATCACAATGCAGTGCATGATTCTCTTTTTTCAGATCATCATTCATGACTTTAAAAGATGCATGCTCAATTTTGATTTCATCATACAATATGAATTTTTCTTCTAACAATTTCTTAGTACTAATTAACTGTTTAATTGTACTAACATATTCATCATGTAATTCAGTAAATGCATTTTGCAGCTCATCATAAGAAGGATTAGATGAACTTACTTCGCTATCTGAATCAGAATCTGTTTTAGCCATAAGACATAAATTGGCTTGTTCTTCTTCAGAAGATGAAGAGGATTCGTTGTCATTATCGTTCCAAGCAACATACGCTTTTCTGGATTTGGAGGCTGGTTCCTTGCCTTTGTTTTTCGCAGTTCTGTTCTTATTTTGCAGCTTGTAACACTCATATTTTTTGTGGCATGTTTTTCCACATTCATAGCAAGTGATTGTCTTAGTGTCATTAGGCTTAGAACTAGATGGTTTTCTGAACTTGCTGTCTTTCTTTTTCAGAAATTTCTTAAACTTCTTGACAAGTAACCCAATTTCAGGCTCTTCATCATCCTCACTGCTTGATTCATCTGAGCAGCTCTCTTGTTCAGATTTAGAATGATGTGTTTGATCTTTCAATGACAATCCTTTCCTCTTTCTGTCAGTTTGTTCAGCCTCATTGAGCCTGTGTAATTCCATTTCATGCTCACACAGTTTACCAAATAGTGTAGCTATTGCCATGCTTCCAAGATCTTTTGATTCTGCAATGGCAGTGATTTTTGGTTGCCATTCTCTGGTTAGGCAACGCATAACTTTGCTGATTTATTGGTCATTGTCGATTTCCTTGCCTAATGCATTCAAATTGTTAACAATGTGTGTAAATCTGGTTTGCATGTCATTTATTGAATCGTCTTTCTTCATGCTGAATAATTCGTATTCATGCATCAAGGTGTTTACACGAGCTCTTTTCACATCAGTGGTTCCCTCATGCGTCTGCTGCAAAGTGTCCCACATTTCTTTTGTAGATTTACAGTTTGAAACCCTGAAAAATTCATCAGCAGACAAAGCAGAAGTAATAATATTCTTAGACTTAGCATTGCAACCTACCTTCTTATTATCCTCATACCAGTCTGCCCTGGGCTTAGGAATGAAAGAATTATCGGTTCCTGTAATTTTCGGCACAAAAGGTCCTTCTAAAAACAGCATCTAAAATGTCTATGCTAGCAGCCTCTAAGAAGATCAACATCCTATGTTTCCAGTACATATATGCGGCCACGTTAAAGGCAGGGGGCCTAGCTAATGAAGCACCCTCTCTAAGGAATTCTGTGGTCATGGTCTTTTATATGAGAATTACTCTAACAAAAAGTAGGCTCTTGATGCCAATTGAAAAGGGATATGGCCTCAGATTTAGCAGAATATATGAAAGAATAATGCCTATTCTAACAAAGTGCTAAACAGTTTACCAAATTGAAAATTTATCAAACAAAAGATATACTAAGGTCCCAAAAAGATCAATCCTACAGTGAGATAAACAAGAATGCTAACTAGCTAATAGAATGCAGTAGATACAAGTTATGATTCAACATAAAGATTCATATACAAGCATGCTAATAATAACTATTCATGTAAAATCAATTAACACAGAAAATTAATAAAGCATACAATCAATATCAAACAGATAATAATTGCAGAAATTTAAACAAGATAAGGGAAAGAAAAGTGTACGCAGATTTTTATACTGGTTCAGCCGCCTCGTGACGGCCTACGTCCAATCCTAAGATCGAACCTGATCTTAGCCTTTCCAATAGAACGTCTCAGAATCAGTTTACAGATTTTACACAACGCCTCGCCTCAATCTTAAACTATTCTTCCTATTCTATTTTTCTCTCCCTGAATCCCAGAGTTTATCTCCCATAAACTCTTACAAGATTTCAGTCAAGTGTCTTCTTGATGATATCCCTCAACCCAAAAGATCACTACCAGTTACAACTGGATTTTCTCAAAGTTTTCGGTTACAGAATTTGTTTACAGAAATTCGAAACAGAAGAAATATACAAAAATTCTCAAGCTGTCTACTTCTCAAAGTGGTCTTTCTCTCTTCAATCTTTTTCAATCCTTGTTGATCACAAATGTAGAATGTTCATGGCTGAAAAAGAGGTGCTCAAAAGTATTTCCGTGTGAGAAAATGATTGGTTATGAATTATTCAATTATCAGTTTTTGAATGTTATGTAAGTTGTGTGAGAAGAAGAGAATGAAAACAGTTTATGTAGTTTCAGGAAAAACAACACATGAATCGATTTACCCAATCGATTCATTAAAGTTATAAAGCATGCTCAATCGATTTACCAAATCGATTTCGTGAATCTTGTTCTTCTTGAATCTTGAAACTGCATAAACTAATCGATTTACCCAATCGATTATTTTAAAGCATTCTCCAGAATTTAAATTAGTTCATATTTGAATCGATTTGCATAATCGATTTATGATGTTTTGTTCCAACAACGAGATCAAAACAATCGATTTACTCAGTCGATTCAAACATTTACATAATCGATTTGGCCATATTCTAAGTCTTCTTTGTTACTAAAACTTTTGTTCCAATCGATTGTGCCAATTGATTTCACTGATCACTTGAACTCAGTGGTTTTAACAAATCGATTTTCCTAATCGATTTCGCCATATCACAGAGAGTTAGCTTAAATCATGTTAATCGATGTGCCTAATCGATTATGGAAATTTGTCTGAAGAACAGTTTATCAGTTGGTTCATCCAATCGATTTACCAAGTCGATTGATGCCATACTTGTAATGAAAGAAATGGTTCAATGGATTGTGCCAATCGATTGTGTTTGTCTCAGGCCAAGTTCATTTTCAAAATTATTTTATGAAATCGATTTGCCTAATCGATTTGTCAACACATGACTTGGCTCTGGAACTCTCATAGTCGATTATGTCAATCGATTTAAACACACAGAGTGAACTTGTGATTGGGACAATCGATTTCCTAATCACAGACTTTACAATTTGAAACAACCCTATTACACGATTAATTTTGCAAATCGATTTGCTAAGTCAATTTTCCAACTTTTGTTGATTCCTTGAGCTCCAAGTAATTGTCTCAAGTTTGTAGGGTTGAGTTGTGGTACCTGAAATTTTACTCAGTTTAAAATGTTAGATTTGTCACATATTGTATCTTTGTCAATAATATCAAAAATGGACTTATGTCTAATAGTATTTATTGTCAAGTGCTTCAATCACTCTAATAGTGTACTTTCATCATTGAACTCAAGACTTGATGCTACTCAAGTGTGAGACTTCATCCTACCACTTTTATTTTATGGTCCAAGTACTTTTGTCATTTGGGATGTATTTATTGTCAAGTGTTTCAATCACTCTAATAGTGTACTTTCATCATTAAATTCAAGACTTGATGTTAATCAAGTGTGAGTTGATGTTTCCACCATTAGTGATTACCTAGATATGAGCTTATTTCATATCCATGATGACGTTTTCAACACCATGTCCTTTGTTAGACCTTTCGTCAAAGGATCTGCAAGATACTTTTCAATTCTTACAAATACTATGGATATCACTCCATTAAATCATTTACATAGCTATGTCTTAAACGAATATGTATTGATTTTCCATTATATATTTGGCTATATGCTTTTGATAGTGGGTATTAACTATCACAATGTATGGATATTGATGTCATTGACTTTGGCCAAATTGGTATCTCATACAACAATTTTCTTAGCCATTCAGTCTCTTTACTACTTGTAGCTAGGGCAACAAACTCTACAGTGATAGTGGAGTCAACAATCTAAGTTTGTTTCTTTGATCCCCAAGAAACTGCACATCCACCAAAGTTGAAGATCCATCCACTTGTGGAAGCATAATCTTCAACATGATTTACCCAACTGATATTTGTATATCCTTCCAAAACTAAAGGATATCCATTATAGATTAAACTATAGTTAATTGTTCATTTCAAATATTTTAATACTTTATTAATAACATGTCAATTGCTTGAATACCGACTTAATCTTCCAACAACATATGTTATATCAGGTCTGGTACAGGTCATGACTTACATCAAGCATTCGATTACTTTTTATATCTTTGATAGTGTTGACCAACTACGACCAAACCATAACCCTTTTGTCATTTAATCTCGTCAATTGTATCACATATAATTAATAAGTATATCAATTATCACATACACAAACTTTTATGTCCTTTTGCCTTTTACTATATTTAATAAGCATCTCAATTTAAATTTATAATTATCTTCTCAATTTATCCAAGTCCAAGATATAATACATTGAGCATTAAATATATATTGCCACAAGCTAACAAAACATGATGATAAAAATTTATTATAGTTAAATATCATAAGGTGGATCCAAACATTTAAGTCATCTACTCTTTAACAAATAAGAATTCATTTCATTTTTATTAAACAAACTTTTTCATCATAGTTATATTATAACTAATATATGCATCATGAATTATATTTGTTAATTTAAGTTTTATATTAAATATTAAATATATTCTATGGTAAATCCAAATAAGTGTATCACAATAGAAAATAAACAATGAATAAAATCATTAAAATTTTCTATTACTTTCTTCCATAAATATTTATCAACTTACAATAATTTAAAAAACATAGCCAAATTATTTTTAATATCAAGATAAGCAAGAAAATGATAGTTACTTTTATACTATCATGCACATATAATATTAGTTAATCAATTTTAGATTTAATATTTTCTCACATAAAGCATCATTATCATTGACACATACACTTGATATTTATGACAATTTATTTACACTACTTTAAATAAATTAATTTATTAAATATACATCTTAAACCATACATATTCATACTTGCCAAAATTTAAAAAACCAAAATTATAAATAAACTTTCTTCTACCAGTCAATCATAAATTATTGTTCTTCGTATAAAAATATCAATCATAGATAAACAAAAAATTTATCAAAACATATTATTCATATTATTAATTTTCCACATCATATCTCCATATTATATTATATGCATCCGAAAAGGAAAATTTATTATATATGCATTTCAAACATGAATGTAATATATAAATGTATTAATACTAAATAACTTCTGGTGTTCAACCATGCATTTTCATATGATTATTTCTAAGACTTTAATTAATCTTTAAAATCCAAACAAACAAAACTCATGCATAAACCATATTAAATTCACATACTTGAATATATTCTAAATCATGCATATCAAATCTAAATGTTTATCTTTCACCATGGTCAAGAAAGTCCATCTCCTATAAAAGTTGCAGTCATAATAATCTAAAATCGAACCTAAAGATTGTTGGATCTGTTGTTGGTGGTATGCTGCAAATCTTGAATAAGAATATGATGAACTTGATGATGATAAAGGTTGCACAAATAAATTCCAAAGCGTGTATATCACACTAAGCTTTAGGTTCGATTCATCTTCACCAATCTATATATATTGGAGACAAACGGGTTCTCCGACGAATCCCCTTTAGGATACTTTGGAATTCTTGAAGTGAATTGCATATTCACATCAAGCTTATCGATCAATGATAGTTTACAGAATAAAGTTTCTAAACTTACTCTCGTGCACTAGAGGAAAAAAGAAATGACTTAGAAATATTTTTGACAGAATATTCTCATGTAACATGAATTTTTGTCTTGTTTATCTTTTTTTATTTTATTTTTTTGTTTCTGCCTCTAAAGTATCTCTATTTATAGAGATGCTCATACCAATTGTTGAAAGAAAACAACTCTTCAACTCATATCAGTTAGTGAGAGAAAATAACTCTTGGGAAAGATTATAACTTTTGATAACTTAATAGATGCATTGGTTTGAATTAAACTCAAGCATTGCAACCAGTTGACCCAAGTGATACACTAAAGTTATTTAATTTTGCTATATTAATATAGCTTTTAGAAAATTTCAAATATATTTTGGAAATTTCCCTAACATTTATCTCGTAAATGGGATAATATTGACTACTATTATGTTTATTTCTTTCGCATAAAAGGATTTTGATTAAGAAAAAAAAAAGTTTACCTTTTTTCTCTATGAATCTGAAACACTATTTCTTTTTCTTCCACAGTTTCAATCTCCATGAATATTCTTTGCGCATGTTAGAGAAAGTACAAAATAATTAACAATGCAACTTAGTATCTAAATACTTCCTGGGGTTGAGGTTGTCAAGAGTTCCAAGGGTATTTCAATATGTCAACACAAGTGCACTCATTGGATCTCCTTAAGAAAACGAGGCTTTTAGCATGCAAACCAACTTCTACTCCTATGGATCCTACCTTGAAGCTTCATCTTACTTTTGGCCACCTTCTTTCTATCCCTTTTGTTTTTCGTTGATCGATTGGAAAATTATTATACTTGACTCACACTCGTCCTGATATCTCTTTTGTTGTTTGTAGGTTGAGTCAATTCTTATCTGCTCCAACTGATTTACACCTCCAGGTTGCCCTTCGCATTCTTTGCTACATTAAATCCAGTCCTAGTCGTGGCTTATTCTACAACAGCAGTTCAACCTTCAATTTGATGGGCTTTTGTGATTCTGATTGGGGCGCTTGCTTAGACACACGACACTCCATTTTTGGTTTATGTTTTTATCTTGGCTCCTCTTTAGTCTCTTGGAAAAGCAAGAAACAACCCACCATTTCACACTCTTCCTATGAAGAGGAGTATCGTGCTCTTGTTCACGCCACATGCGAAGCTCAATGGTTGTTATATTTGTTACAGCACCTGTGCATATTTTTAGTGATAATAAATCACTCATGCATATGCCTCCAATCCAGTGTTTCACGAGGGCACCAAACATATTGAGATGGATTGCCCCGTTGTTCGCGACAAAATTCAAGCTGGGGTCATTCATTTGCTATCATTTCTTAAGTTTGAGAGGTGATGTTAGCTTATCATAGCTATCATATCCACTTAAGTTTGAGAGGTGATGTTAGCTTATCCACTTAAGTTTGAGAGGTGATGTTAGCTTATCATAGCTATCATTTCTCATTCGATTATCTCAATTAGAGTTGGTTATTAAGATAGTTTAGAGTTAGTTATTTTTGTTACCATTTTCCTTTATTTTTAGCTTTAATTTATTTTATTCTCTAATAGAAAAAGATCATATTTTCATTTATTGAAATTTAAAAGAAGAATAATATACAATAATTTGTCTTTATTGTTATTAAATGAGATTAAGAAAAATTTCAATTTAATAATCTTCATGAATATTCTTTGCGCATGTTAGAAAAACAAAAAAAAAAAGTACAAAATAATTAACAATGCAAATTAACATATAAGAAGAAAAAGAAAAACTGCAACATACCGGTAACTACTATAGATATTTGATAGGAATTTTATCTGTCTCTTTATTTTATATTCACACCAC
>JBBPBT010000881.1:3000949-3023098 GCA_037974875.1 Cicer bijugum | reverse complement strand
TATTCATCAAAAATTTCAAACAAAATCTATAAAATTAATTATCATCCTCAATATAATGCAAATTTCATCAAATTCATAACTTAAATCTTTAAATAAACTCATATTTTCATCTCTAACGACATAAAATAAAGAATGAAAATATTAGTTTATTTAAAGATTTGAGTTAAGAATTTGATGAAATTTGTATTATATTGAATAATATAATCAATTTTACGAATTTTAAAAATTAAACTAAAATTAAGTTAAGGGACCAAATATACAATTTAGTCTAAATTCAATTAAAACTTATGTTGGAATTGGCTCAAACTATTGCTATGATTTTGAATTTCTTATTTTCATGTGGGAGTATATCTTATTAGTTGAAGCTAACATTTATTGGTCGGTGTAAAACTAAGGGAAAATGCTAGTGCATCTTGTATGTATTTTTGAAATTCAAAATTGTGATCAGTTAGTGAGGAGAATAGAATATTTTGTTTTGGCATGATCCTTGGGTTGTTGGGGGAGCTTTAAAGGTTACGTTCAATCGATTGTTTGGTGTGGTTCGTGATCAAAATGTTTCAATGTCAAATATGTGCAGGTTAGGGTGGCAAGTTGGGGGATTGGTGAAATTGGCATAGTAACTCGTTTGAATGCGATCTAGAATAATAGCAGAATGTGTCGCGTTGCTTTTTTTCTGTTGATGTGCAGGTTGAGGCTAAGGGCTCATGGCATTGGAACAATTCACATTATGGAATTTACTTTGTCAAAGAGGTGTATCAATGTTTGGCGCAAAGGCTTGGTGAAGAACCAACTACTTTTTGGGAGATTGGTTGGAACAAATTAGTGTCGTTAAAGGTTTCAATCTTTGCATGAAGATCATTGATTGAGCTTTTGGTTTATGCACGAGAGGATGTGGTATGGAAGATAATTTTAATCACTTGTTTTTTTAATGTCTAATTTTCAGCTCATTGTGGGGTCAACGACGTTTAGGTATTCATGGTACTTTCTCTAACATTGGGCTAGATCTTGCTCAAGAGTTTGAAGGGTTCCATGGTTTTGGTAGGAAGTGGCATACATTTTTTTAATCTTATTTGGTTAACTTGTGTTTGAGTTTTGCAAAAAACAAGAAAACTTATTATTTTTCGGCAAGAGGTTTTTTATGGTCATCGAGTGTCGGAGCACATTAAGTTCCTCAGTTGGTGCTGGTTAAAGTACAAAGGAAAATGATTTGGGTACGATTTCAATCAATAGTTATCACACCTCTCATGTTGCTTACCTACCCAAATATTTTTGGTTTTAGGTTGATGTAATTTTTTTGGGGCAATTGCCAGGTGTGTTTCTGTTTTGCTCGATTGAGGATGTTTTGCATACTTTCTATTTGTTCTAGATTCTATTACGGCTTATGATAGGATATCATATTTTAATATAAATCATTTGGTTGCTTAAAAAAAGATTAAATTTTACTTTTAATATTTTTATTTTCATCAATTGACATAATTGGTCTTCTATTTTAAAATTTGACAGTTCTGGCCACTCCTTAAGATTTTTAAACTAAAAAAATAATGAATTGACATATTTTAAGTTATATTGCATATGAATTTATGATATAGAACGATTTATATATATTAATTGTTCATATGTCATTAATTAAATTACAAAAATAAAAATAAAAAATAAAAGTTGAAAGTTAAATTTTAGTGAATTTTATTACAATTTTCATTGATATTTATCATTCTATATTATCGTATCATATGTCATGTTATACTAAGTTTCTAAACTTAACTAATTGACTAATTCAATCGGACCATAACTAAGTGCCCTAACTATATAAAACAGTTTATATAAACTGTTTTATTGCTGTTAATCACCTCAATAACTATTTTACCTTTCTAATATGGACATCGAGTGTTAGAAAAAGAAATTGAATAAAGAAAAATATCATAAATCATTAACAAGACATGAAGGAAAGATTCGCTACATTGAAAAATGTCATTGAACATTATATCTATAGACATAAATATAAATCTCAAATAATATTATATAAACAAACAATAAACATGACTCTCCTGACCCCTCATTGTTGAACTATAAGGACAGTTCTCTTTTCACAAATTCGAATCCCTTCAAGTTCCATAACAATCATTGTAATCCACGTTCTTGGATCCTCTGCTTCTGGTCTTCATTTATCATTTGCCACGTTTTCTTCCTTTCTTCTTCTCGTATTCCGACCAGCTCCTCTACGATGGTGCGGCCTATGATTCCATCGCCGACTATCATTCCTATCATTTTTCCATTCATATTCTTTAGCAGCATAATAAGAAGCGTAATTATGTTCCGCAGGGGTCGCACCATTATTTTCATTGACGTTAACTTGGGCACCTGAAACCAATTCAGCTTGTTTTGACGCGTCTTCTTCAATGTCCCCCCATCCAATGCAGAAAAATGACTGATTCACAAGTAGAGCATCGCCGAGGATCACAACCTCCGCATCGTTTTCTTCGTCACTAGGGACTATTGCATCTCTTTCCAAGTCTAGAATAAACTCAGGGTCAATACTTGAATTCCAATCGATATCGTCAATGTAAAGGTCAGGATCAGGCAAAGGTATGTCACAAGGAAGCCCATTGATTTCGGACCAAAACCTACTTTTTGCATTGTCGAAGGCTTCTTCACCAGCCAAATCATTCCAATTAACCACTTTGTCGTACAGATACATATACTTCTTGGTTTCTACCAGCTTTTCCCATGGAACTGAGCCGACCGAAGAGCAAAACATCTTCTCCCATCTTGGCACAGTCGGCTGCCAAATACCTGTGAACCAAAAAGAATACAACTCTTGTGGATGAATTCAAGCAAGGGTGTTTAACATAACAAACCAAAATAGTAATGGGGGCAAATGCAGTTAACAAATAGGTATTTGCAGTCGCGAGGATATCCGAAACTGCAATATTGCAGATACCATTGTGGTTGAAACAACAATTTAAAACCATGTAAGGTAGTAATAGTAATGAATTGGGTGTCTCTTAGTATAAACAAATTAAGTATATAGTTGGCCTAGAAGGATATCAATCAAAATAAGAAAAAAATATGGAAGAAAGAAAATGCCTAAGAAAAATTAATGAATACCAACCACATCAGTAAACAAATCTACAAGAACAATATGTCAATTATCATCTTTCAGAGATATTTTCCAATCTACCTGCACATGGTATATAGTCTATATTCTCAAAATGCTATTTTATTAACATATGAGGCAAAGGAATGACTAGTTACAAAAATGGTGGGAAAAGTTATGCAGTTGTAATAACATATAAATATCTAGAACAATAATTTCTCTTAATTTTTGCACGATTGAAACATGTCTTCAAAAGATTCGGTTAATAATTTCTAAAGAATAGCAAAAATCTAGGCAGCAGTATACATTTGAAAATCGACATAGATGACTTTATGACAGAGCAGAATGTACAAAAGATCAATCATTAAGCTTCCCTGTTTCAATGTTTTTCGGAAATAGGGAAATTTTTGAATACGAAAGACCGAATCCATAAAAAAATCAAAAGTACAAAAATAAACTACAAAGGAAATTTAGCCATCTTTGTGCTATTCTATTTCAAGAATATTATGATATAGGTTAAATTGCTACAGATACAAGAAAGTTTCAGTTCAAAACATGTTAAAGATCAGAATTGCTACAAATACACAAGCTATACTACAAAACGAAACTTAGCTAAAGCATGAGCTTCGTCAATTTGATAATCGAATAGTGTAGGGACCAATCAAATAGATGGACATGCAAAACATGAATATTTGAACCCATCAAATTTACAAAAAGAAGAAAGAAATGATACAACTTCAGTACTTCAAAGCATTCTCATGATCATTAAAGCTCTTTCTTTCTTTTATTTACAAGCAAATGTAACCAAAACTCTGTATCTGCTCTTATATTTCATACAATACTCAGTAATTTGATGTTTTAACAATCAAAAGCTCTACCGCTGTAGTATAGTGCAACATAGGGAAAAACAATCCAATTAATATATCTACTCAAATCTAGTTCAAAGAAAGCGGTGTATGATTAACTCAAAATTTAATACAAAACATAATGACAACATTTGAACTACTTAAAGCTAGTAATAACTCTAATGTAAAGAGAAAAAAATAATTAATTACTTAAACAAAAATGGGAACATGAAAACCAAATATAATAGCTCATTCAATTCACAACATTTAAACCCCAAAAAAAGAGAAAAAAGATATACACTATCTTCAAACCAAAATCTCAACTAAACACATTAAAAGGGAGAATAGTTGCGATCATCAATTCTATGTATATTTGAATTGACAGTGAATTTGTTGATCAAACCACTACATTAATTAATCCAAACATACTACCCATTTTTTTTCTAGAAAAAAAAAAAACTAATAAGAGAAAGCATTTAAATAAGTAAAGTTGTAGAGTAATTACTAGAATGGTGTTGAAGTCGAGGAAGATGTTGTTTACTCCTAGAAGTGATGGGCATAATAATATGAAGAAAAAGAGAGAAAAGAGGGTAAGTGAGTATGAAAATGCAAAGTAATAGAAATTTGGGAAAAAAGAAGAGAAGAAGGCGGAATAGATGCAGAGAAAGACAAAAACGTGAATTAAGGAGGTTGGAGGAAATTGATGAGCCATTTGTTGAGAAGAAGGAGACGGAATTAGTAACGCCATCACTAACAACACCATTCTATTACCACTATTTTATGCTGTTGTATTATTCTTCCTCAATTTATCATGTTTGGCCCATGGTTTTCAGTATCTGGTGGTGGTCGTTGCACAAAAATGTGTTATTTCTACAACAAGCCTAGACATATTGTTGGGTGTATTTCGAAACAAATGGTCTACCTCCACATCTACACCAATCGGAGAATGGTCTGTTTTTCAAAGAATCAATTTCACACTCCTAAGCAAATAAATAATGTTTATCTCAAACTTCCAAATAGATCAAACATTACTACCAATTTTGGTGGAACTATTATATTTTCATCTAATATTTACTTGTGTAATGTCCACTTTATTCTTGAATTTACTTGCAGCCTTATTTATGTTCCCCGTCTATCTGTTGTCACTGTTATATGATTGGTACCTTCTCACCTTTCTGTTTTTCCATACACCCATTCTTGGTCATTATCAAATTGTTAATAATTGTTGTATTGATTATACGACTCATTATGTATTTGATGATAGCCATACTTGACATAATCGTTTAGGTCACCTTTCTTTGGACATTACTATTCCATTACAAAAACAAAAACTTTTTAATAAAATTTCTAAGAATGCAATGCATTGTGACACATGTTTCTATGCAAGGAAAAAGCATCCATTTGTTCTTGATAGTCATATTGCTATTGTTGCTTCTTTTGATGTTGTACACATGGATATATGTTGACTTTTTATGTCCCAAGCTTAGTTAGTCATAAATATATTTTGAACTATTACTATCAATAATAGTTGTTTTTGTTGGATTGTTCTTATAAAACTTAAATGTGAAAATTTAAATTTGATAAAAGCATTCATTTGTTACTTTGATACAAAATCAATTTAACAAAAACCATTAAATACATTATGAGTGATAATGGTTTAGAATTCTCACTTCCCAATTTGTATCAAAGTCTTGACATCATCCTTCATACCTTTTGTGTGGAGACCCCACAACATAATCACATCATTGAACACAAGCATCATCATCTTTCAAACGTAGAAAGCGCCTTCTTTTTCAAGCAAAACATCCATAATATTTTTTGGCCCATGCTATATATCCAATGTTGTCTTCTCAATTAACAAATTTCCTTCTAAAAGTTTTTGAATTTTCAAACAGTTGTATCAGGTGGTTTTTCAATCACATCATGATTTTTCCCAACTCAAGGTATTTGGATGTTTATGTAATGCTACTATTATAAAAAATAATTTTAAAGAATTTGATTTTAGATCTAGGAAATGTATTTGACTAAGTATTGAACCTAGTGCTAAAGGCCGTGTCTTGTTTGATTTATCTACTAGGGAAATTTTTGTTTACCGTGACTTTTTTCTTTGAGAATGTTTTTCCCTACACCTCCATCATTGACCCACCAAATTCTATTCCTATCCATAGGCATGTTTGCACTGCACTTTATTTTCTTGAGCTCAATTCTGATCCTCCCTCACCACCCCCTCATATATCACCCACCAATCTCACAACTAACCGACCACTCAACTTCTTCCTCTATCCTTTCACCACCTTTACATGAACCTATAGCCTCTCCTATTCCAACAGTTCTTGCTCCCTATTAGAACTGGTCAATACACAATTGAAAGGGAGATACTGAATTCTTTGTTAAATTAAACAAAATACGAGTTTATAATTCAATAATGACAAAATTGATAGACACGTTATAAGAGTACCCACTCTAAGAATTTTAGAGTTTAGCTTTTCCCTTCCCAATAACCACTCAGTAGTTTTATGTCTTTCATTTTCCTAATTTCATACTTTTATTTCTAAAGTAGTTACTAGACTAACTTACAACTAAAATTAATACAATAAGTTGCTTGCATAAAAAGATAACTGTCATACAAATTCAGTTCCCATTAAAATTCTAATTCTTGACCTTCCTCTTATAGTATTTATCTATAAGAGGCCTAACAATACTCCCTAAAAAAGAGTCACCTTGTCCTCAAGGTGAAAAAAAGGAAATTGATCCATAATGGTCTCAACAAGTTCCCATGTTGCTTCAATATCTTGTAGGCCCTTCCACTTAATCATGAATTCTATTATGCCATTGGGAGTGTTGCAGACATCTTGTACAATGGCTGAAGTTACTTGCAACTCTAGTTACTCTAAGAGCATATGTGGCAAAGTTTGAGGAGTAGCTGAAGAAGAGATAGCATTCTTAAGTATGGACACATGAAACACTAGATGTATCTCACTCTTTATTGGAATAACTAACTCAAATGCAACTGCTCCAATCTACATTGAAATCTAATATGGTCCATAAAATGAGGACTTAATTTCTCATTTAGCCAAGGACCACAATTTGTATGACTGTAATTTCAAATAAACCCAATCTCCAATCACTTGTGAAATAGGACGCCTAGATTGATCAACGTACTTTTTTATTTGATTCTAAGCTGTGACCAAATTTCTTTTTAGATCATGCAACATTTGGTCCCTATCATATATCATGATGTTAACTTCTTTAATAGTCGAAGGAATAGTAGTTCCCTTTAGGAGATGAGGTAGGTCTCGACCATATGGTGTCTTAAAGGGGGTTAATTTTAGACATTTGTGATAATTGGTACTAAACCAAAATTCTTCCCAACTTAGCCACTCTGACCATTGTTTGGGTTAGTTTTTGTGAGACATATCAAGTATGTTTCCAAACACCTATTGACTACTTCGGTTTTTCCATCTATTTAAAGATGGTAAGCAGAACTAAATTTGAGTTTTGTATCCGCCATTTTGAACAAATCCAACCAACAATGGCTTAGGAAAATCTTATCTCTGCCAGACACAATACTAGAAAGGAAGCCATGTAATTTTACTACCTCTTGAAGGAAATTTAAGCAACATCTTTTGTAGTGAAAGGATGGGTAAGTGCTAGAAAATTAGCATATTTAGCCAATTTTTCCATCACTACTAGAATGAAATTTTTACCTTGAACCTTAGGTAATCCTTCAATGAAATCCATAGATATATCCTCACAAACTTGATAATGTATAGGTAGTGGTTGAAGAAGGCATGCAGTAGACAAAGCTTGATAGTTGTTCAGTTAACACACCTCACAGTTGCTCACATGATGCTGGATATCTTTTCTCATGCCCTCCCAATACACAACCTCATAAATTTTTTTTTTAGGTTCTGAAAAAGCTAGAGTGTGCCCCACTGCAGAGTTGTGAAATTGTTGTATCAAAATGGAAATCCTCAAAGATCCTTTTGGTAGCACCAATCTCCCCTTATAGAGAAATTTTTTATTTTGAAATGTATCGCCTGGATGAGCATAAGTATCTTGAATTAGAACGTGTATCAAATTTTGTAGCCTTGATAAGTTTCTGACTCCCAATCTTCCAATTCTTCAAAGTGAATTAAAGACAAAGCTGCAAATATCGTCTTTCTAGAAAGTGCATCAGCCACATCATTTTCTTTTCTAGGCCTATAATGGATTTCAAAGTCTAGTCCCATGAGTTTTGAAGTCCACCTAACATATTCTTCACCCATTACTCGTTGTTTCGTTAGAAATTTTAGGATTATATGATCTATGATGATGATGATGATATGTCTTCATAAGAGGTAATGTTTCAACTTTTCGAATAGCCATTGACTCTCTTTCATAAACTGACTTAGATTGTGCTTTTCTTGATAGAGTTTGGATAAGAAAAGCTACTGGTCTACCTTCTTGAAATAAAATCCCACCCAAGCCCTTTTTAGATGCAACAATTTATATGGTATAGGTTTTAGAAAAATATGTAACAATGAATGTTGGTAATTTTGCCACCAATCTCTTGAGTTGTTACAGGGCAGTTTGGGCTTCACTATTCTGTTGGAAGTTGTCTGTCTTCAAAATTTGGGTCAAAGGTCTAGTTATCCTGCCATACTTGTTGACAAATCTTTTATAATACTCAGTCAACCTTAGAAATCCTTTAAAGGCCTTGATTTCCTTTGAGAGATAATTAATTAATGTGAAAATATTGGGATTGTGAGATTAGAATGTTAAATAGCAATGTCTATAAGATGTTGATTGATTTAATTTTGAATAATTGTGTGGTATTTGATATTTGATATTGTTTTGATGTTGGATGTTGAATGAAATTATATGCATAGGTTTGATTAGAAGAATTTATGTGATGTGATAATAAAAGATGGATGCATTGTATGACATATGTTTATGTGATGATAATGATGATGTTTGATTGATGATAGTGATGTTATGAAATTGTGATGACTTCATATAATGATCATGATTATGTATGATTAATGATGTTATAAAATTGTGATGAGAATATTGAAGTACCCCATGGCTGATGAGATAGTGATGATTCCTAAAAATGATGCTCTTAATGGATTAGTCTAAGCTAACGAGAGGATAAAATAAATATTGATAATTTGTGAAGTAAATTTTATTTTGTCACCATATAGGTAGGGTCTGACAAGCCTAGTGATTTTGGGGAAGTTCAACTGAATGATTCTGATCGTGGTGGTCCATTGTTGAGCCTTAAGGATTGTTAGACCTTGGAGGTATTTGTTGAGACAAAATCTCAATTTAATATTTTGATGAAAACAAACAAAAAGTTAATTAAGAATTCTAATTATAATTCTAAGTGTTTTGGTATTTAACATGAGTATTTGAGTGTGTTAAAATAAGATAGGTATCAAGCATTACAAGGCAGATCTCATTAAAATCAAAGAAAGCAAAAACAGTAAAACAAAGATTGATCTTGAAGTAATTTTGTGAAACGAAGAACAATCTTTGTTTTTGGCAAAAACAAGAATAATTAGTTTCTTTGTTAGAGATTGAATCCTAGAAGCTTTATTCATCTCATAACTTCATCAAGGAATAAACAAGGATCAATCTAAGTCATAATCATTCCAGAATTTGAAGGATCAAATATATGCTTCATAAAAAGCTTTAAACAAGATCATTCTTCAAGTGAGGCAATTGCAAGTACAAAGTTGCAAGCTGTTAAAGTACATTGCTGATTGTACTTTCAATCTAGACCTATACACGTGGCTGAAAAGAAAGCAATCATCTTAGACAACTGACACACGTATAGAACAGAAAAGCTTGGCACGCAACATCCATCAAAATTCAACAATTACACAAAACAAAAACGAAGAACGTTCTTCGTTTTCACAGCTTTAATACAAGAACATTCTAGTTTACAAAGGACAAAATCTACTATAATTTGAAGATTGATCTGAGTGTCAAAATTACATCTATCTACACTACAAAACATTAGTATTCATCACAAAGGAAGTTAATAATCTACATAAGATTGTTTTGGACAAATTCGATCAAATAGGATCAACAAAGGCATAGCAAAACATCAAAATCAAACTCCAAATTGATGAGCTATGAGAAAGAACAACCATGACAACAAGGACACTATTGCTGCACCTTTCTGCATAAAGCACATCATGTTTTTGAGATAAAGGACTGACACACATCAGCTGTCAAAATCCAATACTAATACAAAACACAAAACGAAGAATGTTCTTGTTTTACAAAAGAACATTCTGGTTTTAATTCTCTTTTAAAGACAGAATTAAAAGAGATAATTTTCCACATTATAACTCACATATTAAAGAGTATCAAGACTGCTCAAATCATTAGTGAAGCCAAGAACTCGAGATCAATGCCCAAAGGTGAAAAACAACCTCAAGATTGATCTCCAAATTAATGAGTTGTGAGTAAGGACACAAGTACATTGTACTTACAATATTATGTAGAAAGTTCTGCATAAACTTGACTCAAAATAGTTCCAACTGACATGTGATAACTCATTCACTCACTCATTCATGTTTCCCATGAAACCCAAAAGCAAGAACGTTCTCATTTTGTCAAGAGCGTTCTTCATTTTGTCAAGATAATTCTAGACAGCAAATAAACACATGTTTAATTGCTTTAAAATATATCTAACACATGGGAAGTGCGTCCAATGGATATATTCATTTTAAACTGAATATTCAGAGCCTTTTAACATCTATAAATTGAAGATTAATTGGAAGATGAAGGCAAGAGTTCAATTTACAAATCTACCAACACTTGTTCAACTAACAAGTCATAAAAACTCTTCAATCAAACTCCAGCTCTCTTCACTATATCTTTGAATCATTATATACCGAGTTTGTCTTTCATTTATCTCAAACAAGTGTTGAGAAGTTTCAAGATCCCAAACACTTTTATCATACACGTCATTTATAACTCAAGTCTATCTTTTATGTTAGATTGAGTGTGTTTGTAAAAATCCTTTCAATGCTGAAAGGTGATTTTAAAAATGCTTTCTAGGTTGAAAGGTAAATATTATAACAGATTAAGGTTGATTTAGACTGGTGGCATAAAAACCAAGAACGTTCTCTGTTTTGAACACTTAGTGAAAAATCTCACGGTTGTGAGGACAGGATGTAACCCGGATTGGGTGAACCAGGATATATCCTTGTGTGATCTCTCTATCTCTATTTATTTTATGCTTTACAATCAGATTTTATATTAATTAAATTGATATGGTTGTTTTTTACTAACCAAGCTCAATTTTCGTTTATAACCAAGATTAATCTTGAGTTAAACTTTCAGTTTTAAACAAGAATTTTTAAAAAGGGGCAATTATAATTCAAACCCCCTTCCTTATAATTGACATTGTTACTTCAGTATTTGGGTGGGGAATCCCTAGGTGAGTTGGAGGTAACACTCCAAATGTCGGGAGCTACCATGCAACACATGTTTACCTCGACCGTCGGGTATATGTGTTTCGGGTTGAGTTGAAGGGATCTATGAGGACAGGGCCAGTTTGAATAGTCTCTCCACAAAGATGGTGGCATAGTATCAAGCCTCCTAGTCAAGTACTTTAGAGTTAGAATAGTACCACACTGTGAAGTAGAATATAAGCTCATCCATTGCATTGCCTTTTCTTATGATTGTTTTGTTGTGATTAATAGGTATCACGTGTGATAATAATTTTTCTTAGATGATTTGATTTTATTGTGAAATGCATTGATTTTACTTGAGTAGTTTTAACTTTATAATGTGATATTTTTCCTTGAAGAATATTTTTGTTATGATATAGTGTATTATGATTGGTTGTATGTTCTTCTTACTTATATTATACTATTAACATGATTTCAAAACACACCTCCTTCATTGTTTGTGTTTGACTAGCTTGGCCCTACGTTGGTGAAATCGCAGTTATTATAGGTTAATGAGTCTTAAAGTTCAAATTTGGGAGAAACCCCGCTCTGATAGGTGATACCAAGAATTTAGAGTTGTAATTTGTATTTTAGTTATGTGATTACAAATGACTTTTTATATGAAAACCTTAGTACTAGTAAGTTTTTGGAATTAAATTAAGAATTTATAGTTAAATCAAGTTCATTGAGATTAAATTGTTTTAATTGAGTAATAAATTTTAAATTTTTCCATGTGTACTTTGAGAAACGTGATATACTAATTTAGTTACAAAAATAAATTTTCCATGTAAATAAATTTTTACAAAAATCGCAGTTATTTAGGCTGTAACAGATGCAGATGCGGGTTCAGATTTTTCCCATTTTTCAAAGTTACGAGCGGGTGCGGGGGTGGGTTTCGTCAAATCTGCCCTGCACCTGCACCCACCTGACATAAATACAATTACTTAAATACCCTTATATCTATTAAAATAGTAACAAAGTCTTAATTTTGGTTAATCTTCCTTCTTTTTCCTTACTTGCTGCCACCGTCCACCTTTGCCCTCACTTTTTCTGACCGTCCTCCCTCCTTTTCTTGCGTCGTCTTCTTCATCCTTCATGTGTTGTCTCTTATTCTCTTCACCGCTATAATTTTAAGGTTCATTTTCAAGTTTTCTGCATTTTGGTGCATTTTCATTTTCGTTTTCTAGTTCGATTTTATCTTCAGTTTCATTTTTATGCATAAAAGTTTTGGAATATTTCTGCATAGTTTCTTATTATTTTCTTGTTGAGTTATGCATATTTTCTTGTTGAGTTCTGCATATTTTCTTGTTGGGTTTTTATTTGTAACAAAATAGAAGGTAACAAAATGCACTATTGGAATTTATCAAGTTGGTTAGACGGAAAAACTTTTTTATATTTAGATTTAGAATTAGAATTAAAAAATGAAGTGATTAGTTAAAAGAATTAAAGAAAGCTTGACACTATCTCCCAGTATAATATTTATAATGTTAATTATATTAAGATTTATAATTGAAAAATATGACAAACATCATTGTCACATCCAAAATATAATCCATGTAAAATTAACCTCATCGTCAACTCTTTAAGAATAAATAAATGTTGCTAATCAAAATGGAAAAAGGATTTGACTTGTATGTTGCTAATAAATAAATGTTGCCTGAACAAAATCTTTGACTTGTATGTTGCACACGTATTGTATTTTAGAGTTTGCAGGTTAATTGGTTAGAGGTATTCTATTAGTTGTTTTAAGATATCTTCTAGGTTGGGGTGGGAATAGGTCAGGCCAGACCAGACTTTGAAAGGCCTGAACTAGACCTACAATTTATTTTTTAGGCCTAAGTCTGGCCTACGACCTATCGTAGGTTTTTTTTTTGCCTGGTCTGGCCTTTTTAAAAGTCTATCCCAGCCTGGAAGCCTTTTTTATATATATTAAATAAAAAATAATTTTTCTAACAAAGTAATTTTTAAAAAAATCTGAAACAAACATCCTTTAAACCCTAAAAAATAATTTTTGGTTTCAAATAATACATTTTTTTTTCTAAAACAAACGCACTCATTATTACCTCTTAAACAAATATGGAACGACTAATGAATGATTGACTAATTGAATGATTACCAAATATAAAACGATTACCAAATATAAAACGATTACCAAATACAGAATCGCTACCGAATATGGAACAACTACTGAATATGGAATTATTATTGAGTGATTGTCTAATTAATAGAGTTTAAAATAGGAAATATTATTAATATAATAATAAAAAATAATATTAATAAATAATAAAATATATATAGACCGACCTGTCAGGTCTAATAGGCTTTTTTATAAGTTTGAGCCTGATCTACTTAAATAAATAGCCTTTAAAAATAGCCTGAGCCTAGCCTTTATATTAAATAGGTTAGGCTAGACCAGACCATAAGTAGGTCAAGCCATAGGCCCCTGACAGATGACGTAGCCTATTCCCATCCCTACTTCTAGGGGTTTATGTGCAACTTAGCTATGATGTTTGTAAATAGTAACTTGTCCAATGTAGAAGAAATTTGTCATTTATGGGGAGGGGCTGTAGGAGACTTTAAGATATATATGTGTGTGTGAGTGAGTGTATAACTTATTTATAAATTGATGAATTTAATTTGTTTTTGTGTGCAACTTTAGAGAATATATAAATGGAAATTGAAGGCATATATCAACCACTACCATGTCAACTTACTTTAGAAGAAAGTTCACATCAACCAACTAAGAATGAAAGTTGTAATCCGTTAGTTAATGTTTCCACACCAAATGAAACTATGAAAACACCACATGATGAGACAAATGATAATATGACATATGAAATAACCAAAGATCGTAACAATTAACTTAAAAGTATTGTATGGGATCATTTTACAAAGGTCAAAGTTGATGGAAAAGATAAAGCTAAATATAATTATAGCAAGAAATTGCTTGGTGGGAGAGCAAGAGATGATACCTCACACTTGCGCAGACATACGGAAATATGTACTCCACGTTTGTCTACCATGTGACATAATAACGAAACATCATTTCTTACCGCTAAGGTTTTGCAAGGTAAAAAGGAGTTGAGGACTGAAATTTATGATGTTGAAAATGCTAAGAAAGAGCTTGCACATGCAATTATTTTGCATGAATATCCAGTTTCAATAGTGGAGCATATTGGTTTTAGGAGATACTCAGCCTCTCTCCAACTATTATTTCAAGTTCCTTGTAGAAATACTATTAAAAAAAAAAGATATTCAAAGTTTATGAAGTTGAGAAAACCACAATTTTGAAGTTGTTAGAAACGCTCCCATAAAGAGTGGCAATTACTTCTGACATGTGGACTTCCGACAATATAAAAGAAGGTATATTGCTCTCATTGGTTATTACATTGATGAAAATTGGGATTTATAAAGTCAAATTTTGAGGTAATTATAATTTCTTATAATACTAGTTTGATTGAATATTACTTATATTAGTCATTGAATGTGAATCTTATTATATTAGGTTTATTTATGTTCCTGCCCCTCATACAAGTGAAAGACTTTGTGATGCATTGGTTGAATGTTTGATGGATTGGAACATTGATACAAAATTTTCCATTATCACTTAAGAAAATTGTAGCACTAATGATGCAATGACTAACAAAATTAAGGATAAGTTGCAATTGAATACATTGTTAAAGGATGGGGCCTTACTTCACATGTGTTATTGTGCGCACATACATAATTTTATAGTAAAAGATGGATTGGAAGTTGTGAAAAATGGAGTGGAGAGGATTCGAGATAGTGTTGCATGTTGGACTGCAACACTTAAAAGGATGGAAACGTTTGAGGAGACTGCCAAACAATTACGAATCTCTTGCACCAAGAATTTGGTTTAAGATTGTCCGACCAGATGGAATTCAACTTACAAGATGCTTAATGTTTCCATTTTGTATGAAAATGTATTTAGTCGATTAAGACAACATGAATCTCAATACACTTGTTTGCCTACAAGTTTGCGTTGGAAATTTGCAAAAGATGTTTGTGGAAAATTTAAATTGTTCAATTCTATTACTAAAGTGTTTTCTGGCACTAATTATCCAACTTCCAGTCATTATTTTCCTAATATTTGTATGATCAAAATTGCAATAAATGAGTGGATTAAATCTTCTAATGCATTGATAAAAAAAATGGCAAAGAATAAGTTGGGAAAATTTGAAAAATATTGGAATGTGGTTCATGAAATAATGAGGGTTGCTGATGTTTTGGATCCTAGGTACAAAATAGAGTTGCTTGAATATTATTATGTTAAGTTGTATGTGAATGATGATAATGAACAAATTAAGTCGATCTGATAGTTGTGTTATGATTTGCTTTATGAATATCAATTGAAAATGAATAATGGTTCTAATAGTGATTCTCAAATGTTGGATATCCACTTTAGTAATATTGAGGATGATGGTTTAGAAGAATATGATATGTATGTCAGGAAAAAAAAGTGCTAGAACTTCATTTGTCAAAACAAAGTTGGATATTTATTTAGAGGAGGAAGTTTTGCCAAGAAGTCCTGATTTTGATATTTTGTTATAGTGGAAGTTGAATGGTGTTAAGTATCCAACACTTCAAACCATTGCAAATGATGTATTGGCAATTATTGTTTCTATTGTAACTTATGAATCTGCATTCAGTACCAGCGAACATATCTTAAGCCTTCATCGAAGTTGACTTCATTTGACTACTTTCGAGGCTTTGGTATGTGCTAGAAGTTGGTTATGGAGTGCTGAGAAGACTGATATTTGTTTTAAATTATTCATTTAAATTTCAATATATTTGAAATAGCTAATAATTTTGTATATTTTAAATTATTATTGTTTATATTGTACTATGTTGATATTGATAGGCGATTCAAATTCTAAGATAGATAATGAAAATGCTATTTTACTCAATGAAATAGAGTCTAATGATGAATGTATTCTATTCTCTAACTGTTTGATTTAAATTTGTCATGCTAAATGTTAATATTTAACTTTTATTTTTTAATATAGATGACTTGTTGATCAGTGGTGTTACTTCACTTTCCAATTCCCGCCTTAAAGATGATCGTTAGAAAATGCTTATTTAGGACCTTTTTGTTTCGATGATTTGGAACTTTTTATTAGTTTGATGGATTAGTTTGTTTGAACTTTGAATATTTAGAACTTTTGTTCGAATTGATATTTTCACCTCTAAAGAGTTTGAATATTATGAAAATATTGTGACTTGTAGGAAGCTTAAACAAATTTTGAGATATTGTGACTTTATTATTTTGATTATTGGAGTTTTAGAACGTATATTGAATGCTACTATTTAGTCAAATTATTGATTTTTTTATGCTTTGAATAAATAAATTCTAATTTTTGGAGTGGGTGTGGGGATGGGGCAGGGAACCCCGTCCCCGTTGGGTGCAGGGGTGGATGTTAAAAAGTCACCCCGAAGGGTGCGGGGGCGGGGCTAATATTAGAGTTGAGGGTGTGTTGTTGATAATGCTTAAAATCATTCTCGCCTCGCCCCATTTCCATCCCTACATGCTAGTACATCACTAAAGAAGTCACATAAAGTTGGTGTTCTAAAAAGTTGTCAAATACAACTATGGTTCAACCACTACAAAATAGGTCATACATACAAATTGTGTTCCAAACACAAGTATCAAACAACCATTACAAAACAGGCAACAAAATACATACTAATCAAAATACAATTCATTTGTGATTCTTGAGTTTGTGGAGCTTGTCAATCCAACATCAAAATAGTTTATGCTTCAGCTCCATATCCGCCAACCTTTGTATTCTTTGCCTTTTTAGTTCTTTTGACCTTATCTCTACCTCTTAGGATCTCTCTATCAACAACACTTTTACCCCCGCATGTACTTGAGTTGTGACTAACCTTTTCACATTTTTTACATTTCATAGTTGGTATATATCTTGGTAGTACGTTATAACCTTTTGGTTCATCATTAGACTTGTTCCTTTTTTTTCCTGGTTCTATTTGGCGCTCTTCTCAAAAATGAGGGATTTATGGACTCTCCATTTAATTTAGGCTATAATCTTGGTCCATTTGATGGAAATACAATGTAAAGTTAACATAACAAAAAGTTTATTTTCCTATTAAAATCACTTAAACATACAACATAATCAATCATTAAAACAAAAACCACATTAAAACTAAAATTAAACAAACAAAAAAAAAACTAGAACCAGATCCAAAAAAAAACTAGAACCACATTAAAACACGATTAAAACCAGAACCAAATACTAAAGAAGTTGAAATCATAATCTCCATATAAGTGCATAACACATAATTTTTGTTCCACATGTTTGCCAATGTTGGCAACAGAAGGTACTTAACCCTACAAAGATTTCATATAAATAAGCAAAAATATAAATAAAATAAAAAATCAGAATTCATAAAACAATATTGTACCTTCAGTATCAACCATAAACCCTAATCTTTTGCTCTAATACCTTCACTCTTTCCTCTTCACTCGCAACCATAAATCCAAGCGATTGATCAACTAGATATTCATCTTTGCATTATTCCCCTAGTACCTTCACTTTTTCCTCTTTGTGTTGTTTCTCCAATACCTTCATTTTTTCCTCTTCATGTTGTGGTCTTTGTCTTCTCCCTCTTCGCTCATTTAAGTATTCATCTTTTTCCTCTTTGCTTGCTCCTTGCATTTTGGGCCGATTTGGTGGATATTTTTGCTTGTTCATTTCATTTATATGAATTTTCTTGCTCTTCCAATCTTTTATGTATGTATGTGATATTTTATTATGAAGAGATTGCTAATATTAAGAAATATTATGAAATATTATGAAGGTGAAATTAGTAGCATGAAAGAAATGATGGAAGAATATGAATCATTTACAAAGAAAATGATGGAAGCATATGAGAAACTTCTAAAATGTGTGTTGAAGCAGCAAAACTCAAGTTTAAGTGAAGTTGTTGTTGATAACATGATGGGTCATACTTTAGGCATTGAAAATAATGTGCCACTTCATTCGACTGCATCAACTCATGTTTCAAAAAAGGTACATAAGTATGTTAATTTGACTTACTTTACTAAGAGATTAGATATGTTGGTCTATTACTATGATTATGTATCTTGAAGACTTATAACTTTTTGGTATTTTCCATTATATTAATAATAATAATAATAAATTCACAAATAAAAGTATTATTTTATTTCTTTTAATTATAACTCCTATTGTGTGACTAAGGTTGTATTTAATTATTTCATTTTAAGCATAAAAAAGTATAGTCAATAAAAATTAATATATTTAATTAAAATTTTAAACAAAAAATATTTAAGATTGAAGAAGAAAATGGATTTAATAACTAAAAAACATTCTAAACTAAAAATTAATAGTTATAAAAAACATTTTGCTTCTAATAACTTAATTATTTTTCATTCAAATTGTACCCCCTAATTATCTACCAATATCGACTGAAACCGATATTTTCCTCTATAATAATAAATTCACAAATAAAAGTATTAGTTTATTTATTTTTAATTATAAATACTGTTGTGTGACTAAGGTTGTGTTTATTTAATCTTTAATATAAAAAAAAAAAAAAAAAGTATATGACATTTTGTTGTGAATATGGTGTTTTGTTTGCAAAGTAGTGAGATAGTTCTAGAAGATGGTTGGAGTGTGTGAGCAAGTTAAATCAGAGATGAGATACATCATACATGTCATATACAGCCACCCTCAGATAATCCATAAAGAATAACAGTTACAAATTCAAATACTGAAAACCATGGGCCAAACATGATAAATTGAGGAAGAATAATACAACAGCATAAAATAGTGGTAATAGAATGGTGTTGTTAGTGATGGCGTTACTAATTCCGTCTCCTTCTTCTCAACAAATGGCTCATCAATTTCCTCCAACCTCCTTAATTCACGTTTTTGTCTTTCTCTGCATCTATTCCGCCTTCTTCTCTTCTTTTTTCCCAAATTTCTATTACTTTGCATTTTCATACTCACTTACCCTCTTTTCTCTCTTTTTCTTCATATTATTATGCCCATCACTTCTAGGAGTAAACAACATCTTCCTCGACTTCAACACCATTCTAGTAATTACTCTACAACTTTACTTATTTAAATGCTTTCTCTTATTAGTTTTTTTTTTTTCTAGAAAAAAAATGGGTAGTATGTTTGGATTAATTAATGTAGTGGTTTGATCAACAAATTCACTGTCAATTCAAATATACATAGAATTGATGATCGCAACTATTCTCCCTTTTAATGTGTTTAGTTGAGATTTTGGTTTGAAGATAGTGTATATCTTTTTTCTCTTTTTTTGGGGTTTAAATGTTGTGAATTGAATGAGCTATTATATTTGGTTTTCATGTTCCCATTTTTGTTTAAGTAATTAATTATTTTTTTCTCTTTACATTAGAGTTATTACTAGCTTTAAGTAGTTCAAATGTTGTCATTATGTTTTGTATTAAATTTTGAGTTAATCATACACCGCTTTCTTTGAACTAGATTTGAGTAGATATATTAATTGGATTGTTTTTCCCTATGTTGCACTATACTACAGCGGTAGAGCTTTTGATTGTTAAAACATCAAATTACTGAGTATTGTATGAAATATAAGAGCAGATACAGAGTTTTGGTTACATTTGCTTGTAAATAAAAGAAAGAAAGAGCTTTAATGATCATGAGAATGCTTTGAAGTACTGAAGTTGTATCATTTCTTTCTTCTTTTTGTAAATTTGATGGGTTCAAATATTCATGTTTTGCATGTCCATCTATTTGATTGGTCCCTACACTATTCGATTATCAAATTGACGAAGCTCATGCTTTAGCTAAGTTTCGTTTTGTAGTATAGCTTGTGTATTTGTAGCAATTCTGATCTTTAACATGTTTTGAACTGAAACTTTCTTGTATCTGTAGCAATTTAACCTATATCATAATATTCTTGAAATAGAATAGCACAAAGATGGCTAAATTTCCTTTGTAGTTTATTTTTGTACTTTTGATTTTTTTATGGATTCGGTCTTTCGTATTCAAAAATTTCCCTATTTCCGAAAAACATTGAAACAGGGAAGCTTAATGATTGATCTTTTGTACATTCTGCTCTGTCATAAAGTCATCTATGTCGATTTTCAAATGTATACTGCTGCCTAGATTTTTGCTATTCTTTAGAAATTATTAACCGAATCTTTTGAAGACATGTTTCAATCGTGCAAAAATTAAGAGAAATTATTGTTCTAGATATTTATATGTTATTACAACTGCATAACTTTTCCCACCATTTTTGTAACTAGTCATGTGCAGGTAGATTTGAAAATACCTCTCAAAGATGATAATTGACATATTGTTCTTGTAGATTTGTTTATTGATGTGGTTTGTATCCATTAATTTTTCTTAGGCATTTTCTTTCTTCCATATTTTTTTCTTATTTTGATTGATATCCTTCTAGGCCAACTATATACTTAATTTGTTTATACTAAGAGACACCCAATTCATTACTATTACTACCTTACATGGTTTTAAATTGTTGTTTCAACCACAATGGTATCTGCAATATTGCAGTTTCGGATATCTTCGCGACTGCAAATACCTATTTGTTAACTGCATTTGCCCCCATTACTATTTTGGTTTGTTATGTTAAACACCCTTGCTTGAATTCATCCACTAGAGTTGTATTCTTTTTGGTTCACAGGTATTTGGCAGCCGACTGTGCCAAGATGGGAGAAGATGTTTTGCTCTTCGGTCGGCTCAGTTCCATGGGAAAAGCTGGTAGAAACCAAGAAGTATATGTATCTGTACGACAAAGTGGTTAATTGGAATGATTCGGCTGGTGAAGAAGCCTTCGACAATGCAAAAAGTAGGTTTTGGTCCGAAATCAATGGGCTTCCTTTTGACATACCTTTGCCTGATCCTGACCTTTACATTGACGATATCGATTGGAATTCAAGTATTGACCCTGAGCTTATTCTAGACTTGGAAAGAGATGCAATAGTCCCTAGTGATGAAGAAAACGATGCGGAGGTTGTGATCCTCGGCGATGCTCTACTTGTGAATCAGTCATTTTTCTGCATTGGATGGGGGGACATTGAAGAAGACGCGTCAAAACAAGCTGAATTGGTTTCAGGTGCCCAAGTTAACGTCAATGAAAATAGTGGTGCGACCCCTGCGGAACATAATTACGCATCTTATTATGCTGCTAAAGAATATGAACGGAAAAATGATAGGAATGATAGTCGGCGATGGAATCAGAGGCCGCACTGTCGTAGAGGAGCTGGTCGGAATAGGAGAAGAAGAAAGGAAGAAAACATGGCACATGATAAATGAAGACCAGAAGCAACGGATCCAAGAACATGGATTACAAGGATTGTTATAGAACTTGAAGGGATTCGAATTTTTGAAAAGAGAACTGTCCTATAGTTCAACAATGAGGGGTCAGTATAGTCATGTTTATTGTTTGTTTATATAATATTATTTGAGATTTATATTTATGTCTATAGATAAAATGTTCAATGACATTTTTCAATGTAGCGAATCTTTCCTTCATGTCTTGTTAATGATTTGTGATATTTTTCTTTATTCAATTTCTTTTTCAACACTGGATGTTCATATTAGAAAGGTAAAATAGTTATTGACGTGATTAACAGCAATAAAACAGTCTATATAAACTGTTTTATATAGTTATAGGGAAGTTAGTTAGGATCCGATTGGATTAATCAATTAGTTAAGTCTAGAAACTTGGTATAAATCGATGTATT
>JBBPBT010000881.1:2983398-2998569 GCA_037974875.1 Cicer bijugum | reverse complement strand
TATGTTTTTATGATGCTATATTTAGTTCAATTGTAAATCATACATATTAAGAACTAAATGAATTATTATTAATTTTCTTTGATTGACATTATTTATCATTAAAAATTATTTGAATTTAGTTTATTTAAATTTTTATGATTGTGTATTTACAAACCATCTAACACACTCAACATTCAAAGAACTTAAATAAAAAGTTTCGTCAAATTCAAAAATTGAAAATTCTTTTTGTCTTAGATTTGAATTATTTTTACACACATGGTATTTAAAAATATTTTACTTATAAAAATATAATTTTGCTTCTTATAAGTTCTTACTACATAGTAAGAAAATATGTAGATATTTTCACTAACTTTTCGATAAATTATTAATAATCTAAAAAAATATGTAGATACTTTATGATTTTATGTTATATCATCTTGTTCAGTCTCCGAGTTTGTTCTTAAACGAGTTGCATTTTGCTGACTAATAAATTCTTAGGTAACTGAATTTTTATAAATCAACAAATTAATACTTTTTAAAATTTCGCGAACAAATTTTTTCTGACAAATTTTTTGTTTTTAAGCTTGGAAAAATATAATGAGAAAGTCCATATATAAAACTCTCGGTTAGATCTTGGTGCCATTTGGAGTACTTCAAAATTTAAATAACGGGTATATTATGTCGATTTTAAAAAACTCAATAGAAAATTATTATTAAAATTTCAACAATGCCAAGACATTCACATAGTCGTTTAACATCAATGAAACAGCTGAATAATTTTTTCATAGACATCAAATATTCTAATACATCGTAAAAGTTTAGTAGAATTTCACAAACATTTCCTACGAGCTAAAATCAACAATTTCTCTCACTCTAAAATACCCAAAATTAAATCCAAGAGATCATTTAAAATAGTAAGAAAAATGAAATTCGAAACCCATAACCCTTATTAAATGTAAAAATATTTGTAACAAATCTGATGGATATTTTAATGATAATAATAATTCTAACGATAACTCTCATTTTAAAATAGTAGGAATTCTCCTTGTTTCCCCTCGGATATTGTTCATATTACCCAATTACTCTTTTTAACGAATTTTATCAACTATTGTTATGTAAACAACATCTTTTTAATTTACGATGAAGTAAACTATGAAAGACATTCGAGCACACGAAGAAGTGATAGCATCAATATGGTGTATAGCTTGATTTAGGGGGATACTAATTAATTGCAATAATGCAGTAACGATTTATGACAGTATGCTTGTAACCATGGGTAGGGGGTTTTGTGTTTGTTTTCAAACCGACTTTCGAGCACATAATTTGACGAAGGTGGGGTAGTGGTCTTTCGTTGTGAATTGTGATGCTGAGATTGGTTTCTATTTTGTAGGCGGATTGGAGTACTCCTTGTACTCCATTTCATAAAATTTTGCTTATAAAAAATACTGAAAGACATTCCTTGTATATTTTTGTTAAATGTTATACTTACGAAAGGTATCTTGTACATTTTTTTTTTTTTTTAAATCATGTATCTCATACATGTACTAATATTGTATCCGTATCCATTCAACGTTGGTTCCATATTTCGGACCTTAAATTATTTGGTGTTTAATCTTTGTATGTTATTTTTATTTGGTTCATTTTGTTGTCTAAATAATTATTTAATATATATTTTGCCTTCTTAAAAAAATTGTTGGGATTTGCATCATTATAGTAAGAGTAAAGTATATTTTTTTACATATAAATATATCATCTTTTATTTTTTTTTTATTGCAACCAATATCAACTTTCATTTTTAGTCTAAATAAAATTGGGAATTTGAAATAAAGATTTAATGTCCTAGTTATTCCCTTTATTTAATTTTGTTTAGTCCTTCTATTTTGTTTAAAATGAACTTTTAGTACTTTTATTTTTAAAGTCATTTTTTTATCTCCTATTAACTATTTTTTATGATATAATACTCTCATTGACTTATTTTTGTTATTAATTTTATTTATATATTATAATATTAAAAATCAACTAATCTTATTTATATATATTAAAATATTTAAAATTGAAATTTTGTGGCATTTTGTTAATATCTTTGAGATTACATTATCTTTTTGTTTTTGATTAATCACATCTTTTTTTTGTGTTTTTTTGTTTTAATTTGAAGTTTAGTTTTTGGCAAACTCAAAGTGGTGTCAGTCTTTCATATGTATGCCATCAATACCAATTAGAATCTACATCAAAATGGGACAAAGAGATGTGTGGGGTGTTAAGAAGATATATTACATGTTTGTTACTATTCCTTTTGTACATGTGGATGTAATATTTTTCTATATAAACAATTTCTTTGAAACTACCATTAGATGTAAAGAGGCATTCTTATTAGTTTTATGAGTTTTATTTTTGTTTTGGTTGCGCATGAAGCAGCCCCAATATTTTAATTATGGGTTGAGGTGTAAAAAATAGATATGGGGATGTAAATATGGTTGTTGAAAATGGTTACGGAAATTTGTTAAAAATTGGATTTTGATTGTGGTGCAAGTGGGAATATAAGTTAGAAGAAGAGAGAAGTTGGATTTTGGGGTGAATAATGAAGACCATGAATACATGGTAGATTGTAATATTTTTTTAATCTCGAAGTTTTTTTATTTTATTTTTATTTTTTTATGATATGGATAAATTAAATTCACTTGTATAATGTGACAGATCAATTTGTTTGTTTATGAGTTGGTTTCTCTCCATGGTAGTAATAATATTGATCTTAAAATGAAAGCATTCAAGAATCTAGAATTGTTTTCTCTTCATGGTAGTAATAATATTGACCAAATCTGAAGAATATCCTAACCCCGTGCTCATGTACAATGCTTCTCAAAATACTGAATAATCGTCTCTTGCATGAGTTGGTAAATTTTGATGCTCTTACATTAACATGGTTACCTTCAAAACTTAAAGCATTGAATGTGCAATTAGAATTTTTTCATAGAGATGATTGTTTGACAAATCCAACACACTGAGACGATCCATATGAGCTAGACTTGAAGAAATTTTGCCGGAAAGATGACTTTTTTTATAGATCAAGAAGTTCTAGTGACTTGAAGTTTCCTATATATATTTAGAATTATTTCTCCACTTTTCTATGTTTGAAATGATTTCTTAACAAGTTTAAGAAGATCAATCCACTACAAAAAAAAATTACATTTAGTGACAACACAAATATACAAGTAAACGTATAATTACGGGAAGTATAGCCAAAATTACTTATACCAACCTACAATATAGTTTTTTTGTTGTATATAATTATCCTACATCTACGGATTAGTATCATCGCTATAAGATATAGGAACATATTTTTGTTTATAGGGTATAGTGACAGATTTTTGTCTGTTACTTCAAACATTTGATTTTACATACAAACATTTCACCGTAGATATATAGTTTAGTCATAATTAATAAAAGTTATACCTATAGTTTTGATTATGTTGCTATACATATAAGTTACAACTGATTTTTATTGGCATAACTTTTAACGGTAACAAATTTACTATAAATATTATTTTTATCATAAATCAAAATTGAATAATAATTTAGAATTTCATTTTATAAAATCAACATAAAAGTTCTTACAATCAAATCATATAAAACAATAGTTAAAAAACATTAGAATATTTTTATTTATAAGTAGAAAATATTGTCTTGCTAACGTTTAAAATAGGCATATAACTTCATACATAAGAATCTCAAAAAACATTAAAAAATTGAGCCCACTAAATTGTCAAGATTTCATCCTCAACAACAAATTAGCTTTCAAATGGATAAATACACAATTCAACATAAAAATATTACTAATAAAACAGAGAAAATATTAATAATTTTAATGAAAATTAATTAATACTATCTAATTACCATTTTCTTTATTTTCATTGTTATTTGGACTAGGAGAATTCAAATGGTTTTGAACACTAGGAGCGTCAGGAATCTATCACAAAAAATAAAAGGTATTAGTTACGAAAAATACTTGTATGGAACTTATGAAACAACTTGGATAAGATTAATAACTTATAGTATACCTATCTTGTAGCTAAAAATGTAATCAAAATTCAAGCACATAATGCAAGTCCTAAAAATGATCAAACTGAAATTTCGAATATACAACTTGCTAAGTATAATCAAGCCATAAAAAAAAAAAGGAATTCCCATGGTGCCATCTCATTTTTGTGTTTTAAAAAAAGGAAGATCGTGCAAAACATTATCATTAAATGTTGAAACATAGAGTATGTTAGTGTGTAAATTTAAAAATTGTTGAAGTCCTACATTGAGAAAAGCTCATATATTGAGTAGTTTGCAACTCTAAAAATCTCATATATGGGGATTTGTTTCCACCACTATATAATGAGTTTCAAATTCTTATGAAAAATGCACCAAAGTTTGATGCATTTCTCAACTTTCTCTTTTCTTCCTTTTCTTTTATGCTCGATATATTTCTGAGCCACATATCCATTTTTTTATGTCCCTTCGAATTTTAGAGCAGTTGTTATGTCGTAGTCCTGTCGAATATTTAGCGGTCCTAATATCATTTTAAGCGGTTTTTGTACCATAGTCTTTTAGAGTGGTTCTTTGTTTCGTAGTCCGTTTGATTTATGAGTGGTCATAATACCATATTGTGAGTGATTTTAATCGTTATACTGAGAATGACTTTGACCGTCATATTGAGGGTGTATGTAACACCCCATATTTTTTATCCAAAACATTGCTTCAAAATATTTGTTTTCTTTTAGAAACAACTATAATGTTTTTTCTTAGGAGTAGTTCATCCTGTAATAAATTGAAGATGCGTTAGAAAATGACTTGATATATGTTTTTTTTTAAAAGAACGTAATACAATATACTAAAATATTATTTATTATTCATTTATTTATTTATTTATTTGCAAAGTTTATCTTCCGATTGGTAGATCAATATTCATTTACGTTCCAAAATAAAATAAATTCGTTTTAGGTGAAATTCAAAAGAAACAAGGTAGATTGAAATTAATGACAATTCAATTATTTACTAGTGAATGAAAACTCACTTCTGCATTTTTATTTAAGGTTAATGATGAAGAGTAAATAACTTTAAAATGTACCACAAAATTTTTATTAATACAAAATATTATTTTTAAGTAAAAGTTCAATTTTTCCACAAGCACTGCACCAAGCAAACATAATCCATACAACTCTTATCAATACATAAATGTTGGTATAAAGGATAATATTTTCGTTATGGAAATTGATTCTTTAATAGTTCCCAAAAGTGTATCAAAAAAATGCATCTAAATAAATCAAATAGAACCTCGCCGTAGATCAAATAATAAAATCAAAATAAAAATTGGATTAAAAAATTAGCAAAGTTCAACCTAATAATACGAAAAGAAAATGATGAAAAATAACCATAGAAAAGTATAATAAGGAAGATCGTAAAATCAATCAACAAAGCAACTCAAACACAATCTCATAGTGCCACAAATATACATGCTAATGATAATCACACCATAAAGAAATATAATCAACACAAAGAAAAACAACAAAGACAACGCTCGTGTAACAAAATTTAAATAAGTTATTATTTTTCGTTGTTGCAATGATACAAGTAGATATGTGTATTGTCCACGCAACAAGCCAAAAGGGATTTTGCATGTAAGAGAAGTTTCCATCGTCGTGGATGTTGGCGTAATCAAGAAACGATGGTGAATGAATAGAGATGTTAGTTGTCGTCGAAAGATTGGGGCTTGGGTCACAACGAAGGTAATAGAACAGTTGTCACGGGTTAGAACAATCATGACGATAGATTGGGTCGGCTCGAGATTGAACGAAGGCGAGAAGGTGATAGATTTGGACAACATATTTGGCTCAGCAAAGCAATTGAAGGATTTACATTTTAGCTCCATTGAAAAAATTAGGATTGGGAATTGGCTAGTTCTATCAAAAAAAATTTAATGAGACGGTATGAAAAATTTGTACATGAAAATTTGTCACTAACAATTGAGAGTTTGGCTCCTTTAAAAAATTTTATTTTCAGTTTTAATTTTTGTATCGACAGATTTAATTGTGTCACTATAACAATTAATGACAAATTTATGTCATCGAAGATATATGACACCTAAACCAACAACGTTAAATATGTTATCTATACTTACAACTTTAAATATTGTCACTATAGATAAATGTCTATTTTGTTGTTGTGATCCAAACAAGTATTGAATTTCAATTAGTATTTCTCATGTAAAATGGTTGCTTGATAGTTGAGCTCATGACAATATTTGTCATTGAAGTAAAATAATTTACATATTATTTGTCATTGAAGTAAAATAATTTAAGTATTGAGATTTCTCCTGATGAGTTATTGAGTGATAGATCCAAAACTTGAGGTTTTCTCAAATAACAAAGATTTAAAGATATACGTCCATAAAAATTATTGAATTATTGAATTGAAGACTCAAGCTTTCTAGTTAATTTAAGCTATCTCCAACTCATGAAGGTAATAAACCATAAAACTTATTTTCTCCAAGGTCCAACAAAGGCAAGTTGTATGAGTAATTCTTCAAAGAGGAAGGAATACTCATTTAACACATCTTGTTGGTTTATCACATACTAAATTAAGGTAGAATATGATAACTTTTTATTATCATGTCAAATGCAACAATTATTTTAAAATGGAGGTAATATATTGATATGATTAACTCAATTTTTTAAATTTATTGAAAAATATTTATTTTAAATTTTTTAAAATATTTCATAAAATATAAATTTTTTATCACAAAAATGCATGTCGCTTGGATGTGTATTTTAATGAGATGTTATAAATTCGATCACACCATATTTAATTTAAAAAAAAATAATTTTAACATTACAATAACAATTATAAATCCATATAGCATGTTTTTCAATCATTAATGATGATGTATAATTTTATTTTTATTGACTCGATTTGATAATAATTTTATTTTAAAATATATAGTTTATAACAACAAAATCTAATTTATATTATATCGTTTTATTTGTAAATATAATAATGTTTAAACTTTATAATTTCCATATAAACCATTGTTTTCCTAACCGTGCAATGCACGAGCTCAACAACATTAGTGATCAATTACAATGAATATAAATTTGAATTTTGGTATAGCATGGTTGGTGAGGACACTGAAATGTCTTAAGAACAAGTTCTACATCTAAATTTGATAAAACTAATATAACTACTAACTTATTAGTATTACCTTATAATATATATATATATATATATATATATATATATATATATTTTATTTATTAATAATAATATTGAACATATCATTATTATTTTGTAAAAGAAGATTAAAAGTAAAATAATAAATTTAAGGATTGAATTTTTAAATTAAATTTTGTATTAATATGGATTTAATTGTTGAAACTTGAAATATTTTGTTTAAAATAAATTTCAATTATTTATCAAAAATGTTTATTAACTATTAAAAAAAAATCAAAATTGAAATGTTTTATATTAAAGAATAAAATGTCGTTGATCAATTTTTTTTCTCAAAATTAAATAAAATTAAGTTTACATTATTTATAAAGTTCATATTTTTTATCATAATCGAGTGAAATGCAATGTATTTAGACTCATTAATATTCAATAGTTAAATAAGAAAGATGTTATGTTTGAACACCATATCAAATTTGTTGATCATTTTTTTTTTAATTTGAGGACATAAATTATAATTTTTTTTAATAGAACATAAACTACAATTTAATATAGAGAATTCCAAAGATACGATGAAAATATAATAAAATGATATAGAATTGTCAATACCTAAATTATTTCTTACATATAAATTCAATTTTTTGAATTTAAAGTATGTAGTGTAGTGACCCAAATTTTTCAATAAATGAACAGATATTTTTTTGATATAGGATTCATATTTGCAATGATTGCCGGAATATTTTGAATTTTTTTACCAAATAACATGTTGGGATATAAAAGTTAGAAATATAATGAATTGAGTGGAAAGACGATAGGATTATTTTGAGAGGAGGATATTTTGTGTGTGACCTTTCAACAAAGGCAACTGTTAGGATTCACAAATCCCTCAAATTGTTCACAATACACACGTTCAAATTACCGTTGAATTATAAGGTCTCACCAAATCTATATTAAACCCACCATACTAGATTTTCTCATCACCTTCTTCCTATAACTTTTTTCATCTTTTTCACACACACACAACTCGATGCATGATTTTATTTTATTTTTTTATATATCACCACAAGTGAAATTCTAAATCGTGCAAACTAAAAAACAAGCATGTAAACAATTTATTACTCTCTGAAAGTGCAATAAAATGTAACTGTTGCATGCTTTTTTTATAAGTTTTTGTGGTCGTAAATGTTGTGACTTTGTTTGAACTAACATGATTAGATAGTATCTTTGCATTCTTGATAAAATAAATTGGATTAGAATGCTAAATTGTGTATCATTTGTGATAAGTCATTAACATTTGTGAGATTTTTTAGCCTTATTATGAATGGAATACATTTTTCCATCTTTTTTTTTCTTGTGTGTTATCTCACTCATGATTGTTAGTTACGCTAGAACTTGACTTGACTCTTGTCCACATGCATATATTGAAATAATCTAAGCATTTGTTTCTTGATTAAGCTACTAGCCAAATAAGCTTACCCAACAATTATCTATTTGTTTAAGTCCATTTGAGCCTAATTATCCTATTCTTTGTTATATAGCGCATTACAAGCCTAAAAGTGAAAAACAAAGAATTGACCCAATCTTAGGGGATAAATGAGTCTTTCCTTAAATAAGTGTAGGATGTTCAACTTGTTTGTTAAAAATTGAGGGTTATAAAAAATAAAAAAGGAGAGCAAAAAAAAAAAATAGAAAGAAAAAGAAAATATGCGGAATAAAATAAGGAAAATGGTTGTGTTGCGAGCAAAGAGAGTGTGAGAATAAAAGTTAGTGATATTTTGTTGAGTTATTTCTTAATGTTGTTTCTCTCTCTTAATCATTACTCTTTTATCCTTTTTGATTTTCAGCCCTAGTCTCCTTAGGATTATCTCACTCTTATCTTGGCCACATTAAAACCTGAATAAAGACCTTTTGATCATTATGTGTATGTGTTTCAAATATAAATGTTAGAGGCTTGTCAAGCATATGGTAATGTTAGCTTTTGTGATATGCTTTGAGTGTAAACAGTGGCCCAAACACTTTGAGTGTACACAATTTGAGAGAATTTTATATCTTGGGAAGACTCTATCACTTATGATGTGTTCTTTAGTTAACTTGTACTCTTGTTTGTCTTGGTTGTGATAAATAAATTATTCATGATTTCCTTAAGCCATAAATATTTTTTTTTCTCTCACCACTTTGCATTCATGAGAATATTTGGAATCACATGCATTGCTCTGCTCGGAGTGTAAAATCTTAAGTGTACGGGAATTTGATCATAGCATTTGGGGACATGTTTCTAGATTTTTAGTTTGGTATTTTAAAAACTTTGTATATCTTTGAATAATTTTTTTAGCTTGTTTATAAACTTTTGGTCAAAATTGAATTCTAAATTTATTATTTGCATTTTGACCCTTGCTCACTATGTAGGCCAAAACTTGAGCTCTGGATATCAGATTGGCGCATACCAGCAGACGTTGGAAAGCTAAAAATCAGATATACAACTTTTGTGTTGGAATAAAAGCCCAATGCAGAACTTTACTGGGCCTCAATTGCAGATTTAGTAATCTAGACTTTTGTAATAATTTTAAATAGCGGGTCACTTATTTTTAAATCCTAAAGCCTAAAAATCGAGCACTATATATTGGGAGTTTTCTTTCTTTTCTAGAGATGAAATTTTAGTATTCATATTGATATAAGAAATAAACACTTTTTATTTTAATTTAATAAGTTTAATCCACGAGTTCAAAGTTTCATCAACACCTTGAGATTCAGGTTACATTCAATTTTGCTTCATGATTTTATTTTTGTTTATTTAATTATATTGATATTCTAATTGCTTAAATTGAATTTCAATAGGATCAATTAAATTCATTTGACATAATTTGGTTTCGGCTTTTAATTTAATTAAATTATAATTTTGCGACGCTTGATTGTAAACTGTAATACTTTGATGATTGTAATGCTTAATCCAATCAAAGAAATTGAATTCACATAGGATTCATTACGCTTGGTTGATCAATTCTATAGTCAAATAGGAATAGAATCACAAATTAGAAATTAAATTCATTGATAGAATATGTGATAGGTCTGAAACTCGAATCAGTGGATTAATCGTTTTGTTCATCTATTAAAATTAAAATTTAAATAACCCCTTTTCCAATTTCGATTTTCAATTCAGTTAATATTATTATATCAGATGTCCTTGCAAAATGATTCGAGTTATTACCCCTATTTATATTTTATCAATTGTATTTGACCCGTGTGCGATAGCGAATCAATTTGCTGAAGAGAAGACCTTTGTTACTTGAGTATGAAAGATCAAGTGTAGATTGATTGTTTTTAAAGTTTGATCTACAACTTCAGCACAATATCTATGTAATATAGGAGCTTCATCCCATATACTAAGTTAAGATTGCAAGATAAGGTCAGCTTTGTCAGTTATTTTTCTGATGTTGCATTTTGATGTTTCATTTTTAACCAAAGAAATGCAAAATACCGAATGGGCTACCTTTCTTTTAGGTAATAATAAAGTTGCAATGCCACTTAAAGCAACATTTAAAACAATTAAACCTTTTGATCTTTAGAGCAATTGACAGTTTTCCATATAAATGTCTTTCTTGTGCCTCCATATCCATATAAGAAGTAAAATCCTCCATAGTTAATCATTACAAAATCAATAATTTAATCATATACTAACCTCTGTTTCACCTTGAAGGATGACATCAATGAGATGTGGGTTGTAGCTAATTCCTCTCTGTCATAGTTTAACTCATCAGCCAATAACCTATTTCGAAATTGATCTATTTCAGAATTTGTAGGTTGTGGCATGGATTTATAGCTTTGAAGATATTTTCCATTCATGGAAAGCAATTTGTCCACCTACAACATAGTTAATGATTTTTAACTTAATATGAGTGTTACAAATTATTAAAGGCAAATTATTCAATTTAATTTATACTAACTTTAAACTTATTTAAATGTCAAATATTTTTTTAGTCCCTACAAAATTTTAAAATTGTATTTTTAGTTCCTATAAAAATATTCTCAACATTTTAGACATTATTAAACTATAGTTTATTCACTCTTAATCCTTATTTTAAAATGTTTTTGTAAAAAAATGAAACTTTGAGTCTCTAAAAAATTCACTATAAAATAAAAAAAAAATAGGGGCTAAAAGTGAATATATTTTTCAAGGATTAAACTAAAAAAATCATAGTTTTGTAAAACAAGAAACATATTTAACTTTATAAATAATTTAAAGTATAATTAAATACATGGGTTGTTTAACTTTTTCCTCGTGTTGTACAAAATTTCATCACATAAAACTTTTAATGTTGCTTCCCAAACAACAAAAGGATTTGTCATTGAATTCATGAACAGTAATGTAACAAACCATCTCCTCAACTGATTTCCATTGGCCAACTCATTTGCCTCAATAATAGCATTCACAAGTTCATTGTTATTCTGCAGCAATTCAAGTGCATAACATGCTTCCTTAAAGTTAAGGTTTTCTAGTGTGCAGTAGAAATCCGCAACAGAGTATATGAGATGTTTTATCTTGGGAACTTCGTGGTTGATAGTTTGTCTTACACAATTTGGGCAGTGTCTCGAAACGTCTTAAAGAGAGTGACCTAGTCCGTGACTCAACCTCAGTATGGTAGTCGAATGACTGCCACTCGTAATATGGCACTAAGGCCACTTGAAAGAAATATAAGAAAAAGTAAGAAGGGGAAGAAGAGAGAAAAACCTTAGATACGAAGAACTTTTGGTGTAATTTTCCAACTGAGAAGAACCCTCTATTTATAGAGGAAATCCGCAACTGGATCTGAGAGAATCAGGGGATGGAAATGACCTCAGAACGTGCACTCAAAAACAGGACCTCCCAAAAACGTGCGCTTTGACTCTGACTCTTGATCGGGTAATAACAGACATGTAAGACCAATATTAGGGTTTTGACCGGACAAAAAATAGAAGCACGAATTCAGGAAAGAAGACTGGATCAGATAAATAATGTTGACTTGATGGAGGGCAGTTAAGTAATTTAACGTATCAATTAGAGACAAAACGTAAACATTTAATTAATTTTCACATGCTAAAAAATTAATACACAACATAGCCAATTGCATTCTCCTTCTTTCACAAAATTGGGGTGCCCCTTAGGACCCCTCAAGTCTCTTACCTCCACCTTATATAACCTACTAGTGAGTGTTATCCTTCCTATGTGGGATTTCTCATTTTTTCAATTCACAACAACACTAGCTCTCATAAATGCCATGATTATTTTCAATAAATTTTCATTAAAGCATCACCATTTCCAACAATTAACATCAATCTCAAAAAATAAACATCTCCATGTTTGTGAAGGATATGAGTAAATCTTCCAATCACCTTTTTTTTTGGGATGCCATGATATGGTATTTTTTATTAAACAAACCTTGTTGGAAATTCAGCATAAGTCAAGTATCTTCCTTCAGGATGCTTTTTGTTTGCCTCAATCCAAACCAAAAACATTGTGTTGAGATCTTCATTACACTTCATTATAGACTGAACTGTAGATTTTTCTGAGAACATTATAGATAGCTCATTTTCAAGGTGAACTGAAAGCTTCATAACAAGAGGTTACCTCTGATGTATGTCACACTCAAAAGTCCTCCAAACTACTTCACATGGCACCAAATATTTGCACTCATAGTATTGTTTGATCTCATCCAAAATCCAACCAGTTTCAGTTTTATTTGAAATCTTAATTGTGGCTCTATCAGGGCCTTTATTAACATATTTAAACAAATACTTGATTGAGTGTCCCTTGTTGCAATACTCAACATTGACATGGGCTTGGTATCTCATCAAAAAATTTGGATTGTAAGGAACTACAAACCTGTTAATGGTATTCCTTTTTTCAACACATATAAATTGGTATCTCAATGTTTGTACTTTGGATAACTTTCATCATCAACTATAGTTAAGGGTTGGTAATCTTTTGGAAAATATTTTGAGCACATGCCATCTTTCATGCATGGGAATTTTGGATTGGCAGATCCTCACGGACCATGTATCATGAAACTTGAAACAACATTTGCATGTTTTGGATATAAACTATTATGAGGCAGCTCTGCACTTGTTGATGTCATTACTTGTCTTCTATGTGTTTTAACCTTCAAGTCACAGGAAAATGTGTGCGTGTGGAAGGCCCCTCTTCTGAAACTCTATGGTATATGTCCATAATTAAGACATTTATAATTAAAAGCCAAGTTAATAATATTTGCAACAACTTCTCCAAAGATTTTTTTCCATTTTAAAATCAAGCATTGTGTGATCAAGTTTTGTCTTAAACACTCTACAAACAATATTTAAACAATCACTGGTTGTAAAGCCTCTAATAAAAATAAAGTCTTTTATTTTTGGACAATTTTAGCATTGCATGTGATGGTGATGAACAAATCAGGACATCCAAACTTTTAGCAAATAGTCATTTTGATCATTGTTAAACATGTAACGTGGTCCTCCAGTAAAATAGGAAGGTAGCACAACATGTTTTCCAACTGCATAGGGTTGATTTTCTCCATTTTGCACTGTTTATTGTAAACCACTTAAAATATCACACCTAATTGTTGATTGATTCATAAGTATCCAGTATAATCTATGAGATCATGGAGAAATAATCAACAACAAATTGTTTAATTAACCTAGTGTTTAAAATACTTCCTTGTTCGAATTATCTTTCTTGTATGTGAAATGTAATAAAGTTTATCGATGTAATACGTATTCTCTTTTGTCTTTCCTTGTTGATAAAATTCTCTCTGATAGGAAAATGTGCTTGATATTGGTCCTCACCAAATGGGAACAACAACAGTTACTGATGAAGTATGAATGAAGCATGAGTCTCTTTAATTTTCTAAAAATGGTTGGTTGTCTTTCTAACAACGTTGTCTCGACCAAAATCAAGGTTGTCCAAATCACCAACTATCAAAGCAACAACCTCATCACACGAGGGCATATAATGTGTTCTTGATCCTTTGTCCTGTTTCTAAACAACCTTAGGCAAAAATTGGACATGTTGTTATGTTTTATGACGTCACGCACTTTTCTAAAGGACTTAATTAACTAAGACATTGTGTTCATCAACCATTTTTGAGATATCTTTAACTAATGTTCTATTTAAATATTTTTTTTTTGTTCTTTTAATGTACACAATGTTAAAAAAATTATCACATAAAGTTATAAATAGTAAAAATAATATAATATAATGTCCCAAATAAGATTTATACTTGAAATGATTAAATATGATAGAAATCTCATTCATTGTGTCATAAATATAAAGTTGGGTAAAGTTGGGAGCTACTTCTTCCTCTAGTATTAGACTACCAATTATGTTGAAATTTTGTCTACTGAGTATAAATTGTGGAGGGTTTCCGCCACCACCACTTGAGTTTGATTGAATCAAACAAAACATACTATTATATGCTCGAATGTTTTCTTTGAAATGTTTACTCCTTGGGATCTTGTCCATTCGTTAAGCTCATTAATAAATCAGGAGGTCTTTTTAAGAATGGGATGAAAACTTAGGTAAGTTGCTATTTGCAGTTTTTTCAGCTTACTCTTCATATCACATTTGGGCACCACACTCAGAACATGTATAAGTTGGATCTCCAAAATCTACTATTTTTGTTAAAAATAAATAAAGTAATTTTTTATATGTTAAAATGAATGCTAATTTGCAATAATAATTAATCGCTCAAATTTAATAAATAAACAAATTATATGTAATTAACAAAAATAAAAATATACACAAAATGTAAAGCTAATTGAAGTGTTTGGTAAAATTAGCGGTTCAATTAGTTTAAAATGAAAAATGAAATAAAAGGACATTCTTAACTAAAAATAAATTTTATCAAGTAATATTTAATATATTTTAAAACTAGTAATTTGATTTTTTTTTATTAATTTAAAATTTATCAATCTGATATACTTTTATTTATTTATCTATTTTATTTATTTTAAATTAAATTA
>JBBPBT010000881.1:2960277-2975339 GCA_037974875.1 Cicer bijugum | reverse complement strand
ATGTTATATTTATTTATTTTATAATTTTGAATACTCTCTGATGGTAGTATTTTAATGTGAGTATTTGGATGAAAAAAAAAATATATAATTATAGTAATTATTTTAAATATGAGATTCTTGGTTATTAATGCATTTTAAAAAATTAATTATTGTAATCACTTTATTTTATAAAATATTTGTTTCAAAATATTACCTATATTTTAGTAATGGAATTTTATTAAAATAAAGTATTAAAGAAATTAATTATTTGCTAATTATTGGTTTTATAAAAAAAATAAAATAAAATAAAACAAAGGAGTAAAATGTGTTTTATGGATTAAATTCATATACAAGAGTAACAATTAATAATAATAATAATAATAATAGTAATGAAAACATAAAATAAGATAATAAAAAGGAAAAGGAAGACTGAGCCATCATCTTCTTCTTCGTATATACCCTTGCCGCCGTTCTTATCTTCTCTATCTTCTCTCTTCAATTATGACCATTATAGTGGGTTTTGTACCGATACCATATTTGTGATAGTTGTGATCTCTTCTTTCATTTTCAACTTGAAGCACAAACTTAAACGTCCTATTCTTCTTTGCCAAAAATCACATCTCCACCTTTTGATCAAGATTTCGGCCACCACGACTATCACCAACGAAAACCAATACCATATTTGAACTCCACGAAACACCCTCTTTCGTTATCTATGCTCGAAATTGTCAACCGTTACATTTAAAAAAAATGGGTTTCCACCATTGTCGTGGTTGTTTTCTTGAATTCCGGACAACACGTTCATCGTCTTGAAAAACTAATATTGTTTTTGGATTCCTCTCGTCGAAACCTTCAAGAAGCACTACTCGTTCGTCTGTTTCGGGGAAGTTGATGTTGGACCCTGTCGGTGCTCCAACACGTCGGTGAGGCCTTTTCTGATAACTTGTTTCACTTCGTTTCGAATATGTTTATTCTCTTAATATTTTTATTAATTATGTAACATTGATTTTTATAGTCCGCGTAAATTATCATCTATGTTTCATTGACTTTGCAAATTTGTCGATGCATTTGGACTCGTTTGTTGCATGTCATCGACATCTCATGGTTGCTGAAAATCATTATGGCCCTTATATCTTATGAAAGCGTCAAATTGAGGTATGGGGTGAGAGTGAGTTCGAATGCATGAGTATAAATCAAGTGAGATGAACGGGAATACCGTATTTCCCACAATTCATTCGGGGCTCGCTACGTATGGTAGAAGCCCTTTGAGTAATAATTGACTAATGAGCAAACTTGAATTTTGTGAGGTTAAAATATGAATTAGAAATTTTTATATGATGTCGTTTGATTTGATTTTTGAAGATCGTGTGATAGTTGAATTATTGTAGAATTGTGTATTTGATGCATTATGTGCTTTGTTTATATATATCCTCGATATTGATATATGATATAAACTGTGATGAATTGTAACTATTTACCTTGCAATTGATGTGGTGTGTGTGAATGATCTAGTATTATTATTATATGTGAGTGAAGACTCTTTATTGTTTGAGATGACGTATTATGATGATAAATTATGAATGTAATGTATGACTATGGAAATTTGCAATGACGATGTGTACTACTTGACTTGTGATATTACCCCCTTGATGAATATCATGAAATGCATATTGTGTTTAATTAAATTGTGACGAATTCGACCCGTGTCAATGATGCTTCTCTTAATGGAGTAAGTAACCTAGGCCAACGAGGGGAGAAAGTAGTTGTTGATAATTTTTGAAGTGGAGATTATTTGGTCATCATATAGGTAGGGCCTGACAAGCCTAGTGATTATGGGGAAGTACAACTGAATGACCCTGATTGTGGTGGTCTGCTGTTGAGCCTTAGGGCAAGATTGTTAGACCGTGGAGGTATTCGGGTGGGGAATTCCTAAGTGTGAATGTGAAGTCCTAAACCTTAAATTTTTTTATAAAAAAAAAATATATACTCTACTTTGGAACCGCTGTGAATCTCTTTAAAAACTAGTGCATTTTACTTTTTATTTTAATTTTGGTTTAGGGTGTCACAGGTGTGTGGTAAATCTTGTGATTAAGATACCTTTTTACTATGTCTTAGTTTTAAATTCTAGTTTTATTTTAGATTTTTGTTGTTTATCTCAATAAAATTATTCTATTGTTTTATTTACATGTTTGGTATGACCAACCTTTGCATGCATTAATCAATCAATTGACTAGTGACCAACTATAATTAATTGGTAGATCTATAGGATAGTTGAGATTATAATTCTTGTACGATCAAACATAGATATTAATCTTTCAACCACTCAACCAATTAATTAATTGGTAGATCTTTTTTGTTATTATAAGGAGGATAAATGAGAAATAGAAAAAAGGGAGCCATACACTAGAAACAAAATCAAAGAAGCTAAGGAAATTAGAGTGGGAATGGTGCAAATTTTTTTGAAATGTGCAAAATGATCGTCTTGGAATTAAATACATATGTGTAGATCGACATGAGTAAAAATAATCATCTTCAGATTGTTTACCGATGCATAGATCCATAGAAATAAAAAATAATTGTCTTCAGATTGGTTACCGATGCGTAGATCTACATAAATGAAATTGATCGTCTTCAGATTGTTTACCAATGTATAGATCCATAGAAATAAAAAATGATCGTCTTCGGATTGGTTACTGATGCGTAGATCAACAGAAATGAACAAAGGTAGTTAGTCCAATCTTGAAGGTAGATAAAGATTGAGAATATGTATATGATACTTGCAATGTGAATGTTAATGGTTGTCGAGTATAAATATAAGGTATGAATGATTCGTGCATATGTTATGCATTATGCAAGGTTGTTTAATATAGGTAAAGTGTGAATGAAGATGCATGGATCATGTGAGTTAGAGTAAATTATGCATGATTTATGTGTGTGGTGAATTAATGATCAATTTCTGTTCATTTCTTTGATTTCTCGATCCTTATTATCTTCTACTCCCACCAGATTCAATGAATGAATGAAGATAACAATCATTTTTTCCATGCCGACTCTAAAATATTTAGAATCCTTATTATCTTCCATGTGTCAAAATATTTAGAATATTTTTATTTTTCCATATATTCCAAATTCTTACAATTATTATCATAAAACAACATTTCAAAATGCTGGAACAATCAACCATGAAACTGTATTAGTTTAGAAAGAGTGGAACGTACAACATCAAATGACAATATCAGAAAATGTACATTCGTTTCATTAAAAACAAAACTAATGAGACAAAGGGTTACAATGTGGGGATAAATATGTTTAGCTTTAGTTGGAGGCATAACAAACGATAATCATTCTTGTAATATTTTACTCTTATTAGTCAACTTGCAAGAATAATAATTGCCCCGATTTAAAGCGCTAGATTTTTTTTATCCCTAACTTTTGCATGAACCGGTCTTCCAAGTTTCCAATGCATCGGGATTCTCCAATTTTTGTCTAGGTTGCCTTTTTAGGTTTTAACCTAGCGAGCCCCTTTTTTTTATTATTTTTTTAAGTATAATAGCCATGTAATGTAAAGGGAAGCATTTCATGCCAATTCTTATATGTCTCAATCATATTTTGTAAGATCTTCTTGATATTCTTATTTGCTTCTTCTACAACCCATTCATTTTTGAACGATATGACGAAGAATTATGGTGCTGAATTTTGAAACTATCACACAACTTTTTCATCATTTTATAATTCAGATTGGTTGCGTTGTCAGTGATTATCTTATTTGGCAAGCCATATCGACAAATCAATTCTCTTTTGATGAATTTGACAACCACACTTCTCGTCACATTGGCATAAGAAGCGGCTTCCACGCATTTTGTGAAATAATTAATAGCTACTAGGATAAATCGATGCCCATTTGAAGCTTTAGGCTCGATGAGTCCAATAACATCTATTCCCCAAATTGAAAATGGCCAAGGTGATGTTAAAACCTTCAAAGAGGTGGGTGGTACATGTACTTTATTAGCATAGATTTGACATTTATGACATTTCTTTACGTAACTAAAGCAATCGGACTCCATGGTCAACCAATAGTAATCAGCCCTTAAGATTTTTCTTGTCATTGCGTGTCCATTTGCATGAGTTCCGAAAGAACCTTCATGAACCTCTTGAATGATTTTCTCTGGTTCCACTTGATCCACATATCTAAGTAGAACCATATCATGATTTCTCTTATAAAGCACATCACCAGTTAAGAAGAAGTTCATTGACAACCTCCTTAAAACCCTTTTGTTGTTCTCTAAAATACCCAATAGATATTCTTTATTCTTAACATATGATTTGATATGATAAAACCATGGCTTGCCATCAGACTCTTTTTCTATCGATAAGCAATATGTTAGCTTATCCTTTTGTTGAATATTTATGACTGGCACATCCTGATTGACGCTTATTTTGAACATTGATGACAGTGTGGTTAGGACGTCGGCCAATTGATTTTCTTCTCGAGAAATATGCAGAAAAGTGGTATGCTCTAAGTGTTCTACCAATTCATTGAAATGTGTATGATATGAAATCAATTTGGAATCTCGAGTTTCCCACTCTCCTATTGTTTGATGATGACCAAAGATGAGTCTCCATATACCTCAAGAACTATTACCTTTGATTCAATGGTTGCTTTTAATACCCATGACACATGCTCATATTCTGGAATATTGTTTGTGCAATCAAAATATAATCTAGCCGTAAATGGAGTGAGTTGGTTCTCTAGGGAAACCAAAATGGCTCAAATTCCATGCCCTAATGCATTAGAAGCACCATCAAACACCAACGTCCATTTTTCATTATCAGATGATTCAGTCTCTTCAAGTAGAGTCATTATACCTTCATCAAGGAATTCACACTGCATTGATTGATAATCTTCTACAAGTTGTTGGGCCAAACACTCTGCTATGGCACTTCCTTTGATAGCTTTTTATGTAATGTATACCAAATCATATTTTGATAACAACATCTGCCAACGGACAATCCTTCTAGTAAGTGTAGGTTTCTCAAAGATATATTTAATTGGGTCCATTTTAGACACCAGCCAAGTTGTATGACATAACATGTAATGCCTCAACCGACGAGCAGCCCATGCTAATGCACAATATGTTCGTTTGAGCAGTGAATACCTTGTTTCACAACTGGTGAATTTTTTGCTCATATAATAAATAACATGTTCTTTCCTACCAGATTCGTCATGATGCCCCAGTACACAACCCATTGACTCGTCAAGTACTGTCAGGTACATAATAAGCGTTTTCCCAGGAACATGAGGCACTAAGATTAGAGGTTTTGACAAGTACTGTTTAATCTTTTCGAAAGATTTTTTACAATTCTCATTCCATTCAACCTTTTGGACTCTACGGAACAACTTGAAAATTGGCTCGCATGTTGCGGTGAGATGCAATATGAACCTAGCAATGCAATTCAATCTACCCAAAAAGCCACAAACTTCTTTTTTTGTGTGTGGAGCAGTCATTTCATGTATTGCTCTTACTTTATTTGGTTCCACTTCTATCCCTTTTTGACTAACGATAAATCAAAGTAACTTGTCTAATCTTACACGAAAAGTGCATTTAGCATGGTTTAAACGGAGTCTAAACTTCCTTAGCCGCACAAACAACTTTTGAAGGTTGACAACATGGTCTTCTTCGGTCCAAGATTTTGCAATCATATCGTCCACGTAAACATTTATTTCCTTATGCATCATGTCATGAAACAATGTTACCATTGCTCTTTGATAGGTTGCCCCAACATTCTTCAATCCAAATGGCATCACTTCATTACAGAAAGTCCCCTATTGTGTGATGAATGTAGTTTTCTCCATATCTTCGAGAGCCATCTTGATTTGATTATACCTTGAGAAACCATCCATGAAGGAGGAAATAGAATATTGAGCAGTGCTATCTACTCAGACATCAATATGAGGTAAAGGAAAATCGCCTTTTGGACTAGCTTTATTTAAATCCCAATAATCAGGCTTCATCCTCCTTATTTTTTATTTAATCGGAGCGCATTTAGGCTTGAGTGGTAGCTTGTGTTCAACTATATTAGTATCTAGCCCAGGAATATCCTGATATGACCACGAAAAGACATCTACATAATCAAATAAAAGTTTAATAAACTTTTCTCATTCACTTTCTTTCAGAGACATACCAATTTTAATTTCTTTCTTATCACATTCAGTCCCTAAATTGATCACCTCAATAGGTTCTTGATACAGCTGGATTTTCTTTGCTTCATATTCCATTAGTCTTTCTAGTTTTGGGAGAGGCTCACAATAATCTTCAAAATCCTGATCAACGTGATTAATTGGGAGTTCAAAATTACAAGAAGAGGTTCTAGCGTTGTTATTGTCAACATATTCATTTTCATCTATGCATTGTTTAATTTAAGAAGAAAAGAAAAAAGACAATATGAATAAAAAATGAAAAGAGAAAAACAAAAACAGTTGGAGAATTCAAAAATGCATTTATTGATAATAAGTACATAATTGAAATACATGTGCCCTAATTAGTTATCCTTATAGTCTTGGACATAGCATAAAAAGTTAAATTACACAATTACTTTGAACAAGAATTAACAAACACGGGAAACTCAACGATCTTCCAATTATTGAGACTGGTGTTTGGAGGACAAGGGTACATCAATTTGAGGGTATCATCATCAACATGATACTCTTCCGCAACAGCCACCTGATCATCATATATTATTCTAGCGCTTTGAAAGGTTTGGTGAATGTCACAAATAGGAATCTTTTGTGAATTTGGTACCTAATTTTCCCAATGAGCTTTGATAGGTACATATCCCAACGTGTACCTATCCTTTTTTTCTGGTATTTCTATCAATTTCCCAAATTTAACGAAAGCTCCTCCTTCCAACATCGATTTGGTAGACTTTAATGATGTGGTAGACGACTTTGGTTCTTTTATGAGAGATCCTTTACCCATGAAGACAACATTGGCAATTTCTAATGCTTGAAAGGAAATCTCTATGACTTCCTTTATGTCTTCAATGTAGCTCGTAGAAGATAGATGAATCACTATCATATCTTCTTCCCTAAAGCCAGTAACCCTATTTTGGAATATTGCCAACAACAATAGGTAAACTATTTGGAGTGACAATACCCTCAACAAGATCAAACTCTAGGTGAGATCTTCGTGCTAACCAAACATGATGTACATCCAGAAAGCTATCACTACACAATCTCTAAACTTAAATTTTGTTCAAACTCGGATATAAGGTTTCACCCAAAAGTGCGTGTCTTAGTAAAAGTGTAGAGTGTGCAATAAGTATTATTTAATAACTCCATAATGATAATAAAACATATATACATAATAAATAAATAAAAATGATCTACAAGCTTAAAAAAATATTATAATGTCAACTAATACTTATTAAGAAATAATAAACACATAAGTAAAAGAAAATGAAAAACAAACAAATATCGGAAAAAAATAAAAAAATTATGCACAATTAATTTATTAAGCTTAACTCTCAAAAATATGCTCAGTGGAGTCGCCAGCTGTTGCGGCCTAAAATTTCGAGTGTTTCTCGAATTCAATAGAGTCGCCACCAAAATTTATTTTACAATAGGGAAAATATTGGAAAATCCTTAAAAATTTAAAAAATGATCTTTGAAACCAAATTTTGAGTTCGGGAGTTGATTATGCATAGGGAAGATATTAGCACCATATGAATAAATAATTATTACTATTTTTATAATATGATTTTGGAATAAATGTGTGCTTATGAAATAAAGGACAAAAAGATAATTTTTATTAATGTATTTGACAAGAATAAAATCTTGCTCCTACGTATCTCTTGATGCGATGAAGAAATAAAAATTACATAGTTCTTAGTTAGAAAATGCATATATGTTTATTCTTTTTTTTTTTTTGAAAGAGAATTTGTTTTGTTGTATAAAAAAAATATTTGGACAAAAAAAGAGTTTGTTTGATTTGAGTAATTATTTTAAAATGTGAGTTTTAGGACGATCAAGTTGTACAACTCGTATCTCAACAACTCAAAGATTAAAAAAAATCACATATAATTCACCAAATTTAAAAGTTGATTTTATATTTATATTCATAAAAATAGGTTTTAGAATTATAAGGTTGTATAAATCATGCTCTGCTACTCATAGATTAAAAAATATCATTTCTAGTTAACCTTTAATAATAATTTTTATTTACTAATTTATTTATGAATTTTAATTTATTCATTTATCTATGAGTATGTGATTTAGAACCGTCAAGTTGTCGCAACTTGTGTCCTAATAACTCAAAGATAAAAAATAAAAAATAAAAAATATCACATATAATTAAATAAATTTGTAAGTCAATTTTAGATTAATTTATTAAAAAATAATAAATAAATAAATAAAATAAAGAGAGTTTTAAAACTATCAAGTTGTACGACTTGTGTTCTAATAACTCAAAGATTAAAAACATGTCACATCTAATTAATCGTTAATATAATACTTATTTGTATTTTTTATGATGAAATTGATATTTAGTTATGAAGAAAACTAACTCTTTTTTAAAAAAAAAAATAAAAGATTAAATAAATAGGTTTAAATGGGATGAGCTTAAACAAATTTTTATTTTTTTGTTATTAGAACATACCCAACTTAACTTAAAAAACAAAAAACAAAAAACAACTTAACTTAAAAAACAAAAAACAAAAAAAGGTTAAAAACAAATAACATAAACCCTAGGTCACAAACTAAAGAAACCCTACATTACAAACTAATTGAGGCGACCGCAGAAAACATCGGCTAGAAAAAAAGGTAAAAATATAGAAGCTTTGCAATGAGACATAGAGGACGTAGATGAAGACCACAACCAACACAGAAAACGTAGATGAAGACGACAACTAAGAACCCTAACCAACGTCGTAGCACGCGCGGGGTTGTTTTGTCTAACCGCTTGGGGAATGTCACCGATGGCGCCACCTCCTCTTCTTGCAACCTCCATCTCTCTCGAATTGGAATCAAATAAAATATAACGCACCAGATCAGATACAAATGCTATTTGGAGAGTGTGGCGGCGACTGTGACACTCATTGGAGGTTTGTGATTTATGGTTTATTTTTTATTTTACCTTAACTCTTCTTTGTCTGTTTATTTTTCTTTGCCACTACTCTCTTTGCTTCTTCTTCGTTTTTAAGTATTTTTTCAATTAATGTTCATCCCCTTTTTTTCATGAAATTTAAAGAAGATGTATTTATAGATTTTTTTTATTTGTTTTGTTGCTTTCTTTGTTTGTGCCCTTATTTGAGCTTTTCAGATCTTGTTTGATGCTTCTTTTCTTTTTCTGGACATAAGATGCCTTTATGGTTTTAGCTTATGTTTGTTTTTATCTGTTCATTATATGAGCTTTTTTTATTTGCAGCTTTAATTTCTTTTAGTTTTTCTAAAACTCAAAATTTTGTCTATTGGCTATGTATAATGTGTACAATAACTGACTTATAAAAAATTATGTTTTTATTTCTCTAATTAGTTACAACAGGTACAAATGTATCAAAGAACAAAGTTTGTGCATTAATAGTAGTCGACATCAACAGAGGAAGGCTTGACAGTGAGCAAGGGCAGGAATGGAGAACAGAACAGTGGCAAAACAGGTTGGAGCAGTTGACTTAGTTTGATTTGGTTTGACTTAATTTTTATTGTAATTTGATTTGGCTTAATTTTTAAAATTATAATTTGATTTGTTTTTAAAAGTGTATTTTGATTTGGCATTGGAAATTGATGTGACCTAATGAGCCTATTTATTGTAATTATTTTGATTTCCTTTATATATATATATATATATATTCCTTTTTTGAATTAATGATTTTAAAGGTGAAAATCATATAATTTGATATATAATAAAAATGGATAATATTAATTTTTGAATTATTTCTAATAAATTGGACAAAATTGGGGTACTATAGTTATATACTATTATTATAATTTTTATGCTATCTTTACATTTTTGTTATCACAAATCAACAATAATTTTCATTAGTCTAAATAATATAAAATCTTGATTAATTTGGTAGTTGTTAAATTAATCTATGTGGATACGATAATCTTATATACTACTACTTGGCAAACTCGTACACTTGCGGAATTTTGTGCAACAAGTTTTTGTCACCATTGCTGGGGATTAATTTAACAATATTCGGTGAAAATAATTTTTATGCTATCTTTACATTTTTGTTATCACAAATCAACAATAATTTTCATTAGTCTAAATAATATAAAATCTTAATTAATTTGGTAGTTGTTAAATTAATCTATGTGGATACGATAATCTTATATATTACTACTTGGCAAACTCGTATACTTGCGGAATTTTGTGCAACAAGTTTTTGTCACCATTGCTGGGGATTAATTTAACAATATTCGGTGAAAATATTTTTATTACTTTATACATTTTTTATAAGTTTATTTTAATTATTTTATTGAAAAAAAAAATAAATATGTTTGTTTAAATTTTTGTTGTTACTATTATTAATATATTTAACTTTTTTATATGTCCTTTTTCTTTGTTATTATTATGATTTCAATTTTGTTTTGTACTTTATTTTATTAAAAAGCAAAAAAAAACATTATTTATTTATTTAGTTATTACTAATTTTATTAGTTTTTTTTTTTTGTTACTTGTGCATTGTCAGCCACTACTTGAAGCTTATTTGTAGTTGATTTTTGTATTTGTAGAATAAAAAATATGGCCAAGAGGAAAACTATGGGAGATTATGTCTTAGATATGCAAGAAGAAATCAAACATAAGAAGAATACTATGAGAGATTATATCCTAGATAACCAAGTACAAATTAAACCTAAGACGAAAACAATGGGTGAATATATATTAGAGACAAAACTAGAAGAACTTAAAAGGAAGTTAAAGACATTTCTTCCTCCTCCTTGTCAATATTTTTACTAAGTGGGGCATGATAGTCAATATTGTCCAATAAGAAATTATTGGGATTACTATGAGATATGCCCTAATGGGCTTCAGTATGATCCCTACTCTTGCAAGTGGAACATTGCTAACATATCACCTTGCATGCAACCTCAATTCCAATCCAGGAAAATGAACTAGGTATTGATGAGAGACTTACAACCTTGATGCAAAATACCATTCTTCAGTTATCTCAAAGGCCTCAATATGCATCAGTCACTCAAATTTTGCTCAAGCCAAATGAAATAAAATTATCATTGTCACGGTGGATGAAGAGTTGAATGAAGAACTTGGACATGAGAGATAAATGTCTATTGAAAGAGAAAAAGCCTTACGGAAGAGATCAATTTTAAGGAGAATCAATGAGACCACATGCTTATAGTCGTAAACAAAAGACAAGAGACCCCAATTGCTTTGGAAAAGACACTCATTCACCACATAGAAAAAGGAAAAATAATATGAAACATGTTATTAGAGAGTTAAGAAAAAGCAATGCTTTAAAGGTGAAATTTGCCTTTGGGGAGGCACCTGATTAAGCTACTGTCAAGCTCGAGATGTTAAACATGTGCTTCGCATGAGGAAAATTGTATTTAATTTTTATTTTATTGTAGTTCGAATTTATTATTTTTATTGATTATTTTTTGTTTTAGGAAATAAAAGCTCCAACTACAAACTCTAACAGAGAAGTCACTTTTACTTTCTCTCATTTATTTATTCATTTAGTTTACTATAATATTCTGCCTTGAGGACCATGCTTATTGCTAGGTTGGGGGGAGAAAATATATTTGATTCTGGACCTCTTGTAGTCGTTGTTATATCATCTTTGTTGGTTTATTTTACTTAAACTATGTGTTTCAAGTTTATCCTATAAGCCATTATTGCGTTTGATTTTTGAGCAAGGCCTAATGATGAACATGTTGTTAGGCCTAAATTGAAACTTTGAAATTATGTGTGCTAGATAGAGAGGTTCCTTAGTTTTGATACAAGAATTTCCTATTGTGAATAAGTAGAGGTGTCTTGAGATGGACCAAAATTGAAACAGTTAAGCCTAATTTGAAGTAAACTAAATCCTTAGCATAGGACAATTGAGGAGTAAAAACTTCATGAACTAAGGGACAAGAAAAAGAAGTAATTGACAATTTAGTCTAAAGAGTTAAATATATATATATATATATATATCATCTCCCTTATTAGCTTGAGGGGTTAGTCACACTAGCACTCAAGTGAAATGTGAGGTGAAGTATTGTTTCACTTAGTTGCTTGGGGATTACTTGCACTAATAGTCAAGCCAAAGGTGGAATGATATCAAATTAAAGAATGAAAAAAAGATGAAGTGTTGTTTCACTTAGTAGCTTGGGGATTACTTGCATTAATAGTCAAGTCAAATATGGAATGATATAAAATTGAAAAGAAAATAAAAAATATCATGAATAAAAGGTTGACTTGTCTAGCTATATCAAAGAAAAATGTCCCTAGTACTTGATAAAAATAAACCTTTGTGTTCTATGATAAGGATGAAATTTTATGAATAAAAAGGATTAAATGAATTGATTGAAGAAAGTCTCAAGGCATGGAATGCTAAAAAAGCAACGAGGTTAACCACACACTTTGAATTGATATTCATTTTACTTAGTTGGCATAGTGTAGAAGTTGTTTGATTTATTCTAACCAATTTAGCATGATTCTTGCTCAAATTAAAAAATTCAATTATGATGCTCTTTATTCTTTAAACTTTGTCTTGGATTAACACTTTGCTTGAGGGCAACCAAAGCTTGAGTGACAGGGGCTGATAAATCTATTTTTATAGGATTTTAAGAGGGTATTTATCCTCTATTTTATTTTATAGTTTTGATGTCAACTTATTCTTATTTATTCATTTATTTATAATTGTAGAATTGATCATTAGATGATAAAATAAGTCAAATTGATCAAATCTACTAGGTTTTTAGTGCAAAAAACTTATCAAGTTTAATATTCTAATTAATATGTACAAGAAGGAGGTTTGTTGCACACTTCAAATGTTGAATTTTATGATAACAAAATATTGCAAAAGAAAGGGGGATGGTTGTTGCCTAAGAAAGGAAAGGTTGTTGCCTAAGAAGGGGAAGGTTATTTCAAAAAAATTAGGATCTTCTTGTTATTATCAGTTATTATAAGGAGGATAAATGAGAAATAGAAAAAGGGAAGCCATACACTAAAAACAGAATCGGAGAAGTAGAGGAAATTAGAGAAAAAAAATAACAACAAACATTTTGAAAGTTAAAAAGTGATTGGACTTGGAGTAAAATGTCTCAAATTTTAGAGCAAAAGATAATACTCTTTGCGAGGATTTTATTTCTTTTTCCTTTAATTGATGAACACTTCTATTATTTATATATGTCAATAAGTAACTAAGCTCTCTTCTAGGGTGTTTGGTGAATCTTGTGATTAAAATATCTTTTTACTATTTCTTAGTGTTAAATTCAAGTTTTATTTTAGACTTTTATTATTTAGCTCAATTAAATTATTCTATTATTTAATTTACATGTTTGGGATGACCAACCTTTGCATGCTTTAATCAATCAATTGATTAGTGACCAAATATAATTATTGGTAGATCTATAGGATATTTGGGATTATAATTCTTGTATACAAATCTTTCAATCACTCAACCTATTTGTTCTTTATGCTTTCTCTTAATTTTTTTTAATGATCAATCAAAGAATTAATTTAGGGAAAATAATATTACATTAAATGACGAAACTTTGTTAATAGTTTTAAAGAGGGATTGATAATTGAGAAAATAAATAATTTTATATAAAGCTAGGACTTCAGATATTGATATTACGAGTGAAACCATGACCCTAGATTTAATTTCTATTAATTCAAAGTTGTGTTGTTATATACTTTGTTTTATCATTAATTAATTGTGATTTTGCTATATCACTATCTTTTATCTAAATATAAAAATAGGAGAACTTCAAATTAGTTTTAAAATATAAAAAATTAAAATCAATCAAATAATTCAACAAATGCAAATTGCTAATAGAGGAAAAACAATTTTCACTTACTCATTAATCCCTTAATCGTTGAGTTTGAATTGTAAATAAAAAATTGTTGAATCATAAAAATGAGAATCAATGAAGAAATCGTTGAGTTTGAACCGGAAATTGAAGGAATCGATTGAAGATGAAATCAAAAAAATGATGAAGAAATCCGAAAAAGCTTCTTCAACTGAAAAACGAGAATCCATGAAGAAATCGGGAAAAGCTTATTCAACAAAAAAAATGAGAATCAAAATTAGGAAAAGTTTTATTAATTTTCTGAGATGAAATAGGGGAAAAAATTAGAAGAGCTTTAGAAGATGAAATAGAGAATTGAAATTGGGAAGACCTTTTGAACAAATTTGAGAAGGAAATACAATGAGAATAAATAGAAATGGAAAAAAATTCTGAAATGGAAATAGGAAAGAAAGAGAATATGTATTGTTGGGTGAATTGGTGTTTGAGTGAATAACTAAATATTTTTTTGGATGTCAACATTTGAGTTTCTTTTTTTATAAGTTAAGATCATCTATTGATATTAAATGAGAACTATATTATGACCCGCGTGGTGCGCGGATATTGATTAATTAATTTTATAAATTTTAAAAGTAATATTTTATGTATTATAAATATTTTATGTATTATAAATATAGTTATTTTATAATATTATTTTTATTAATTTATAATAATTGAATATGATTAAAAAAATTAAAATGAGAGAAAATCATGTTTATCACAATCATCTAATTTTATTTTTAAAATACTTTGTAAAATTCGTATGATAATTTATTATATAGGATAATTGTTTGACTCATTGTACTTTGATTGTTAATTTATTTTTCAACTGTACTTGTATTTATTTGATGAAATAAAATGTATTTGATGAAATAAAAGAGTATTAGATAAAGAATATTTATGAGTGATTAAGTAACTAATAATATAAATTATTAACATTGGTAAATGACTAATAATATTATAAAATAATTTATAAATTTATTATAAAATAATTTGATAATAATATAAATTATAAATTATTATCAAATTGTAAAATAATTTATAAATTATAAATTTATTATAAATAATT
>JBBPBT010000881.1:2912088-2959751 GCA_037974875.1 Cicer bijugum | reverse complement strand
GCTCTTTTATTGTGTTGTCAAATCTAAATTTATTTTCAAAATATTTTTAGAAAAATATAATATGAACAATCTTCTTTGTCTTTTGAGATCAATTAAAACAGATATTTAGGAGTGATTAGTCGGTTTTTTTTATTGAATTTAATGATTAATAATATAAATTATTACCATTGGTAAATGACTAATAATATTATAAAATAATTTATAAAATAATTTATAAAATTATTATAAAATAACTTATAAAATAATTTGATAATAATATAAATTATAAATTATTATCAAATTGTAAAATAATTTATAAATTATAAATAATTGTAAAATAATTTTATAATTTATAAATTTATTATAAAATAATATTATCAAATAGATTTTGGAGGTATTAAAGAAATTGTGGAAGAAAGAGGAAAAATATAGTAGGATTGAAGGAGATTAAGTATTGAGAGCATGATTGAGAGGGGAGAAAGGAGGAGAGGTCCACATCAACTTTTTGGCTGATATGGAAAATATTTGTATAGGTGTCATTCGACGGTGAGGTGACATTCGAGGACATTCGGGGGTCTATTTTAAATATATATAATAGATAGGTAATATTTTATTTGTAGCTAAAAGTAACTTGTGATAAATAAGAAGATATCACTAAAAGTTAAGAGTCACAATAGATTTTTTGTTTGTAGTTTATTAAACTAGTTTATAAATTTGTTGGATTAAATGAGATATGTTTGGTAAACATGTTTTTCTCAAAATATTATAGCTTATTCTAAGACGCTATTTCAAGTAGTGTTTGAGTTTGCTTATACCTTATAGCTTTTTACAGTTTCTTCAATTTATAACCTCATTCATTTATTTTTATTATTGTTTATATGTAGTACGTAAATGTCTCATTAACTTACTATTAATCCACTAACTGTTGTATCTTATTCTTTTCTTAGTGCTATTACTTCTTTCTTGTTCAAAGTGGTACTGTTACTTTTACATAACACATCACTTGCCATGTTTAGAAGAGAGGTGAGATAAAAAGATTAATATTAGTTTTTTTGACACAAGTTACAAAATAAAATAGGAATAATAAATCTAAAGTAAAAACTGAGACTATAAATTTGCATAATAAATCAATAGATCTTTGAGAAATTTGTGGAACAAACGACGAGTAAGACATGCCATAATTAATGTTGGTTAACTAAAGTTGGTTAAAAAAAGTTGGTTAACTAAAGTTGGTTAAAAAAAGTTGGTTAACAAATTTGTTAAATAAAAGTTGGTTGGCAAATTTGTGAAAGATAAGTGAGAGGATGACAACTAAACTAAGTAGTCCAATAGATTCTTTAATATCAACTTTAACATTGTCACGAGGATATTAGATTTTGATGATAATATCCATAAAAATACACTGATAGTTCAAACTACAGCAACATTCACTCTTATTAATAGGATGGTTATTGAATCCAATTTTGAAAAAGGTATTAATTTATTGTGCTTTGTTTTTTAGTTGTATATGCATGCCAAAGAGAAATTATTGTTTACTTTGCTTGTTTTTATTCTCATTAGATTATTATTCTTGAGAGGAAATGTACTATTTATAACATTTATGAACATAATTTGTGTGTGTTGCATTATGATATCTAAACATGTCTCTTTCGTTATGTTTATATATGTTTTTTTTTTAATTTGGTCATGTATGGTTTATGTTTATGTGTATGTATGTATGTTCTTTTACTAGTATATGTGCATTGTGAAATGTTTTATGTATGTTCTTTTACTGGTGCATCATAGATGTTTTATGCATGTTATTTTACTAAAAAGTTTACAATACATATAAGTGTCAGATACTCACACGACACCGACATCTTATATATCAGTATTACGTATGATATATGTGTCAATATTCGTGCTTCATAAAATAGAATTTCTAATATAAAGGATTATGTTTCAATTGCAAAGATGAAAATATGGAGAAGGAGAAAACATAAAAAAATAAAGTGAATTTGAAAAATAGATTATGTAAAAAATAACAGAAAAAAAATAAATTGAGTAAAACAAAATATTGGATAAATTTTTTACATATTTTTATTATTTTAAATTAAATTATTATATTATTTTATATCATTAAAAGTTCAATTTAATTAATTAAATTTTGAGTTATAAGTTAAACTATTGCCTATCAATCAGTTTTTCAAGCTAATTGCTTAATTTTACAAAAACTAAAAACCCTTATTCACATCAACAAGAAATATGAAAATGTGTAAGTTCTAACAATCAAATCGAAACTAAAATCAATTTAACAAAATTCACAAATGACAAAACCCTAAAATATTGAGAACCCAAAATCAGAATAAACTAAAACCAGATTCAATTACACTGGAAGCCGCCCACTACCACCGCCGCGAATAGAAAAGCAATTGACACTCCCTCTTCGTGCGACAAGATTTTGTTTGTGTCCTACATATTCTGTCTTTCGTCGTCTTCGCTCAGGTATTCATCCACCTCCATCTTCCGTACCTTTCATTTGAGATTTTTGTAATTTCGTTCCTTTCCTTTGAAACAAATACCTCCTAATATAACAATGTGTATTAGCATTGTCCATGTGAAGAAGAAGCTAATGTTGACTTGAATTCTATCAGATTTGTTTTCTAGTTTTTGTACTTTTCACTGAAGGACTTTGCTAATGCATTCAAGGGGAAATTGAAACACTCAATGATTTTGATTGTTTTACTGCATTTCTTTAGTGACACTTTAATGATGTCTTGTTTATTTGAAGCTATTTTGCTTCTGGATTTTGTTTCTTTCTTCTTTACATATTTCAACAAGTCACTAAACTTCTATAGTTTGGTCACAATTGATGAAAGTTGAATGAGTTCTGATAATCAAACTCATTTACCTTATTATCTCTTCTTGCTATAGTGAAGTGTTGTAGATTCTATTGCTATTTTGGTTAAGTTCCCTAGTAAAGTAGTAAGATTTTTTAGCTTTGTTTTACTCTTGATGAAGTTATGAAGAGATATGATGATTCAAATGAGTAAAAGGGGTTTATGATTTGTGTTTTATACTACCATCCTCTTGCATTGAAAATGGTAGGCTTAGTTAGACAAGTTTTTACCATTGTTGCCTATTAGTGAGGCTTTTTTTTTTATGTTGTTTATTAATGTGAATATGTGAGTTTTATATCAATATTATAAGTGAACATGTCTCAGTCACTCAAGAATGCTCTTTCAAACTAAAAATAAAAAAATAAAGTTAACTACGCAAGATAACTAAGTAGTCCAATAGATTCTTTAAAAAAATTGGTTAACAAATATGTTAAAAAAAGATGGTTAGCAAATTTGTGAAAGAAAAGTGAGAGGATGACAACTAAGATAAATAGTCAAATAGATTTATTAATATCAAACTTTAACATTGTCGTGGGGATATTAGATTTTGATGATAATGTCCATAAAAATGCATTGATAGTTCAAACTGCAGCAACATTCACTCTTATTAATAGGATGGTTGTTGAATCCAATTTATAAAAAGGTATCGAGTTATGGTGTTTTGTTTGTTAGTTGTATATGCATGCCAAAGAGAAATGATTATGTAGTTAATTTTATATATGCATGCCAAAGAGAAATTTTTGTTTACTTTGCTTGTTTTTATTCTCGTTAGATTATTATTCTTGAGAGGACATATACTATTTATAACTTTTATGAATATAATTTGTGTGTGTTGAATTATGATATCTAAACCATGTCTCTTTCGTTATGTTTATGTATGATTTTTTTTTTTAATATGGTCATGTAGGGTTTATGTTTATGTGTATGTACTTTTACTAGTATGTGAATTGTGAAATGTTTTACATATGTTCTTTTACTGGTGCATCATGGATGTTTTATGCATGTTATTTTACTAGTAAGTTTACAATACATATAAGTGTCGGATACTCATACGACACCGACATCTTAATTATATTCAATTAATTTATTTTATCAACTTATTATCAGTGTCAACATATCAGTATTATGTATGATATATGTGCCAATATTCATGCTTCATAAAATAGAATTCCTAATATAAAGAATTATGTTTCAATTGCAAAGATGAGAATATGGAGAAGAAGAAAACATAAAAAAAATAAAGTGAATTAGAAAAATAGATTATGTAACAAATAACAGATGAAAAGTAGATCGAGTAAAACAAAAGATTGGATAAATTTTTTACATATTTTTATTATTTTAAATTAAATAATTAAATAATTTTATATTATTAAAAATTAAATTTAATAAACATTTTAATTTTAATTAATTAAATTTTAAGCTATAAGTTAAACTATTGCCTATCAATCAGTTTTTCAAGCTAATTGCTTAATTTTACCAAAACTATAAACCCTTATTCACGTCAACAAGAAATAACAAAATGTGTAAGTTCTAACAATCACATCGAAACTAAAATCAAACTTAACGAATTTCACAAATGACGAAACCCCAAAATATTGAGAACCCAAAATCAAAATAAACTAAAACCAGATTCAATATTCCTGGAAGCCGTCCATTACCACCGTCGCGAATAGAAAAGCAATCGACGCTCCCTCTTCGCGTGACAAGATTTTGTTTGTGTCCTCCGTATTCCGTCTTTTGTCGTCTCCGCTCAAGTATTCATCCATCTCCATCTTCCGTACCTTTCGTTTGAGATTTTTGTAATTCCATTCCTTTCCTTTGAAACAAATACCTCCTAATATAACAATGTGTATTAGCATTGTCCATGTGAAGAAAAAGCTAATGTTGACTTGAATTCTATCGAATTTGTTTTCTAGTTTTTGTACTTTTCATTAAAGGACTTTGCTAATGCATTCTAGGGGAAACTGAAACACTCAATGTTTTTGATTGTTTTACTGCATTTCTTTAGTGACACTTTAATGATGTCTTGTTCATTTGAAGTTATTTTGCTTCTGAATTTTGTTTCTTTCTTCTTTGCATATTTCAACAAGTCACTAAACTTCTCTAGTTAGGTCATAATTGATGAAAGTTGAATGAGTTATGATAATCAAACTCATTTACCTTATCATATCTTCTTGCTATAGTGAAGTGTTGTAGATTCTATTGCTATTTTGGTTAAGTTCCCTAGTAAAGTAGTAAGATTTTTTAGCTTTACTCTTGATGAAGTTATGAAGAGATATGATGATTCAAATGAGTAAAAGGGGTTTATGATTTATGTTTTATATTGCCATCCTCTTGCATTGAAAATGGTAGGTTTAGTGAGACAAGTTTTTACCGTTGTTGCCTATTAGTGAGACTTTGTTTTCTGATGCTATTCATTAATGTGTATATGTGAGTTTTATATTAATATTATAAGTGAACACGTCTCAGTCACTCAAGAATGATCTTTCAAACTTAAAATAAAAAAATTAAAGTTAACTAGGCACGATAACTACTCAACACAACTATATATATTATATAGTAAAGGAAAGAAACATTGAAAAAGGTGTCTTAATTCATATTGGTATACTTAAAAAAAATTGTGTCGTAATTCATATGGTATACTAATTTGTTATTTGTTAAAATTAGAAGATAAAATTATTTGAAACCTACAATTTCTTGCATCAGAATTCATTAGATAAGCTAATGTTAAAAGCGGGGTGTTCGAAACAAAAACACAAGAATCTTTGGCTTTTATATTTGGATCATGGAACGTGACAACTAACATGGACATACCTTCTACTGTAAACTTAAATGTTAGGCTTAATTGTAGTTTTAATCTCCCTATTTTAACTGAATCGCGAAAGTAGTCATCTCATTTTGTTTCTCCTCAGTTTTGGTCTCCCAAATAGAATTTTAGTCCAAAACTTGATGAAATTTCATTTCTTTTGCATTTATTTAAGTCACACCATGCCTCAAAATCTCATTTCCAACAATTGTATGTGAAATCTATGATCATAACTGGTGTAGTACGACTTTAAAAAAATAAAATTACATCAAGTTTTGGACCAAAATTTGTTTGGGGGACCAAAGCTGGGGAAAAATAAAATTGGAGGACTACTTTCGCGATCCAGCTAAAATAGAGGGACCAAAACTGCAATTAAGCCTAAATATTACTAGTTAATTATTATTACATACTGAAGCTATATTGTTTTTTTTCTTTGTCAACGTATTTACATTTTAAGTACTCGGTCTATTTATTGGTTTATTATTAATTAATAGTAGTAGTAGTATGTTTTAGGAAACTAACTAGTTATATTTATTTTAGGAAACTAACAATTTCTTGTCATGTCAATTTCAATTAGGTTCTCATTTTGTTGTTGAAGGTTGTTTTTCTCAAGCATCATTGGCCTTAAAGTTCATTTTTGGTTATTGTTTTTGTTTGCAATATAACGCGTCTATCAATTTGCTAGTGGTGCAAATGCTGAATTTAACTTATTTGTTGGACAACATTATTTTTTATTTTTAGGGTCAGATGATAAACTATAAAACTCTCTTGGGTTGTAGTCAAGACAGACTTGTTTGGATTACAAGAAATGGTTTAGTTAAAAGCATAACTTAGTTTTTATGCTTTAAGTCATCCCCACTTGTTGGTCAGTTTCTAAAACAAAACATCTTACAGTTGGTAGTCTCCTAATTTAATTTGTAGGAAATAGCATTCCTTTTTATAATACTTCCTTTTTTTCAACAGTCTGTATATGTCTTGTGTGTTAGCTCAAAGTTAAAATCAACCGATGGGAAATTTTGGATAGTTATATAGGCTATATGTAGGTTAAGAAACGTTGAAGGACAAAATACAGGTAAAACAAGTCATGGAGTAAGTAATAATAAAATTGTCTTGTTATGATTATTGTTTTCTTCTTGGCTTTGTTGTGGAATTTATAAAATTTGGAAAATAAAAGTCTACAGGAAAAAAAAGTTTGGTTCAATTTGAAACAGAATTCGTTCGGTTCAATCCATAATATAACAGTTCAGTCAATTTAAACAAGTAAAGCTAAGTTAAAATCTATTCGATTCAGAAATGTTAAATTGGTTAGGAAAAAAAGTTTATAGGAACAAAAAAGTTTGGTTCAAATTGAAACAGAAAAAATACGGATTTAGTGGTTCAAATTGATAAGCTCCCTAATTATTGGCCCCGGTCCACATGTTGGTTGGCCCGAGAAATTCTATTATTTAAAATCCTCAAAAAAGAAAGCCCTCAATACTAAAAATCTCCTAAAATATTGTGGACTTAGTGTGTCTATAGGCCCATTTTTTTTAAAAATAAAAACAATCGATTTTTTCACTGATAAAAATATTTCGATTAAAAATTTTTTCGATAAAAAGTTATTTACAATTTTTTTTCTAATTTTTTTTATTCAAAAAGAAGTTTCGATTTTTTTTCGAGATTTATTTTTTTATTTTTCTAACAATTTTTTTAAAAAAAATATGTTTTTTTGATTAAAATAAATTTCAAATTTTTTTTTTAAAAAAAAATCTTAAAATTAATAAAATATTAGACCTGATCCCAACTTTAAATCCTATAAAATAACGAGGCAGAATTTTAAAAAAAATATTTTTATTGGGGGCTTAAAAAGAATAAAATTAAGAGGCCTTCTACGCTCAAAAGGGGGAGAGAGAGAGAGAGAGGAACTAGGGAAACAGATACATTGGAATCGTGAGTCGAAAGAGGGGAACTAGGGAAACAAAAGAGAAAAGACAAGAATTTCCCCCCCGCATCTTGAGGCTGAATGCGCAAGATATAAAAGAGAAGGGAACCAAGGGATTTTGAAATTTGATCGGAACGGAGGAACAAGAAGCAAGGATCTAGTTGAGGTGACTATTCTCACTGAATTTTTTTAGTTTGAGAGATTGCATATAAACTGTTTGATAAATGTTCTTTAGTGTTATAAACTGTAAAAGCTTTTCCTTTTTCAACATGTGTTCTTTCAAGTCTTTCTAGTTTCACCTAGTGGAAAATTATCATGACTATGAGCAGTCTATATGACTACTAACATGTCAGAGGAAATGGTGTATGAAGTTTGCTACTGATTGGATGAGTTTTGAGCCCTCAAGTAAAATGCTAAAGTTGTATGCTCTATGTTGAAGCTTCTTTGAGAAATTTTTCTGTTTGCAATTTTTTGTACTATTCTGTGAGCATATAATTCAAGTAAAAGCATGGATTTGATGTCCAATGTGTTAGGAATCTGCCTTTATTTTTTTGAAGTTCATCTTGAAGGTTCAAGTGCCAAAAGTGGTGAACATTGTTATTATATGATGTCCATGCTCAACATTTTTGGATTTTGATGATGGTTTTGATGAAATAAAGTTACCGTGAGTATTCATTATGTCTTGGCGGCCTGCCATATTTTTCTATGGTTTTTAGAATACGGCTTACCCCCTGAAATAAATTGTTGAAAATACGGCAGTTTGATTTATAATTTTTTTCTTCAACTTCTGTTTGATTTCTTGTTTATTTAATTGGGTAGGAATCATGGAAGTGGAGATGGAAAACACCATATTGAGTGTTACTGGTGAATCATCTATACCTGGTTCTGATGTTCAAGATCAAACCCCTGTTTCTTCTGTTCAACCAACTTTGCCCCAGCCACCTCAACCTGTTATTCCACCAGTTATTACTCCTGTCGTGCCTCCTCTGGCTCCACTTCCTGCAGTTCCTTCCTCTCTTGTCCGTCCTCTGGCACCACTTCCGGTCCGGCCACCAGTTATTAGGCCACCGGTGCCCCAAAATGGTGAGGCTGGGTCTAGTGATTCTGATTCAGATGATGATGCAGACACCCGAATTAATAAGGGTACCGGGGAGTATGAGATATCGGAAGAGAGTAGACTGGTGAGGGAGCGACAGGAGAAAGCGATGCAAGACCTCATGATGAGGAGGCGTGCTGCTGCTCTTGCTGTTCCCACGAATGACATGGCAGTGAGGGCCCGTCTTCGCCATCTTGGCGAGCCAATTACTCTCTTTGGTGAGAGGGAGATGGAGAGAAGAGACAGGTTGCGGATGATTATGGCAAAGTTGGATGCCGAAGGTCAGCTGGAAAAGCTAATGAAAGCTCTTGAGGATGAAGAGGCCGCGACCTCTGCTCCTAAAGATGAAGCTGAGGATGATCTGCAGTATCCTTTTTACACTGAAGGGTCAAAGTCTCTCCTGGATGCAAGAATTAATATCGCTAAATATTCTTTAGTAAGGGCTGCATTGCGTATTCAACGTGCCCAGAGAAGAAGAGATGATCCAGATGAAGATGTGGATGCAGAGATGGATTGGACGTTGAAGCAGGCAGCGAATTTGAGTCTTGAATTCAGTGAAATAGGAGATGATCGACCACTTACTGGTTGCTCGTTTTCCCAGGATGGAAAAGGGCTTGCTACCTGGTATGTCCTTTTTGCAAATTGAGCAGCTTAAGGTTTAGTTTTGCATCTTGCCTTATGAAACCATTATAGTCTAATCTTCTAATGGTATTTTGCTTTTCTAGTTCTCTAACTGGAGCTTCCAAGTTGTGGAGCATGCCTAATGTAAAAAAAGTGTCTACCTTCAAGGGGCACACCGAGCGAGCTACTGATGTTGCTTATTCTCCTGTGTACAATCACTTAGCAACTGCCTCTGCTGACCGTAAAGCAAAGTACTGGAATGATCAAGGATCCCTTTTGAGAACATTTGAGGGCCATCTTGATCGTCTTGCACGCATTGCCTTCCATCCATCAGGGAAGTACCTGGGCACTGCTAGCTTTGACAAGACATGGAGATTATGGGACGTTGAAACAGGAGAGGAGTTGCTTCTTCAAGAAGGCCATAGTAGAAGTGTATATGGTTTAGCTTTTCATCACGATGGATCCTTAGCTGCATCTTGTGGACTGGATGCTCTGGCTCGTGTATGGGACCTTCGAACTGGGAGAAGTGTTCTTGCCCTAGAAGGTCATGTCAAACCTGTAAGTTATTAAAAATCCTCCCTTCTGTTCTATCTGTTTTTACATTCAATATTTTGTCAGGCTGACCATTATCGAATTTCATTTTAAGATTCTTGGCATCAGTTTTTCTCCTAATGGATATCATTTAGCCACTGGCGGTGAAGATAACACTTGTCGCATTTGGGACTTGAGGAAGAAGAAATCCTTGTACACCATTCCTGCTCACTCTAACTTAATATCTCAAGTCAAATTTGAGCCACAGGAGGGTTACTTTTTGGTAACTGCCTCATATGATATGACAGCCAAGGTATACGTTTGTATTTCTTTCTACATGTAATAACTACTTGTAAATACATTATTTAGTTGTTTATTTACATTTGAGAATACGTATATTTATGTGTTTACCCCAGGTTTGGTCAGGACGGGACTTTAAGCCTGTGAAGACATTATCTGGGCATGAAGCTAAAGTTACTTCTCTGGATGTCCTTGGAGGTAGGATTTCTATCTTATAAATTTAAAGGAATTACACATCTGTGGCTCTGATTTAAATACTGTTTTTGCTTATTTGTGTTCTTATTCCATTATGTGATTGATGTGTCCATTTGACCTTATACTTAGCTATTAGCATGGTTGGTTTGTGTCCATGTTATTTTTGCCTATATTGTTCTGATTTTGGCATGTGATGTTACTTTCTGCAGATGGTGGGTATATTGTTACTGTCTCCCATGACCGCACCATAAAGCTATGGTCAAGCAGCACTACTGATGAGCAAGCTATGGATGTTGATTAACCTATTTGGATGGGATATGATTTGTAAAAGGAACTTGGTGGTGGGAATTCATTTTTGTAACAAAGGCATAGCTTGATTCTGTAGTTTGGGTTTTAGTGTTTATATATTACATTGGAAATATATTATCAAGTTATGTGGCTGACAACATAATTGAGTGACTTGTAGGATGAAAACAGAAATAATGTTTTTCTCACTTAATGCAGCATCTGTAAATTTGTTTTTAAATTTGTTGTTCTATGTTGCATGCATAGGCGCCTCTTGGTGTTTTTGCATTTTCATTTTGTTCTTGCATATTAATATTGATTCATAAAAATGTATATCATTTAATACTATGATTTAAAATTCTATATAATTTTTTGTATAAATATGAAAATTGGTGAGCAAACCAAAAGGGTTTGGATCTCATGAAAGAGACATGTCTTCTACCAAGTAGCAAATTGAGCTTTGATCATGATATTATGGAGCATGTGATCACGTTTTAGTACTTTACAATGTTTCGAAAACGAGCATGTAATGTGTTTTGTCCAAATTTATGATCTTCATGAAGATATTTATTCGAGTGACACGCATCTTTACAATAAAATACCATTCATATTTGATATAATATTTCAACTAAATATATGAATTCCATTTAAAAATTTGAGGCAGTTATATTTCAACTAAATTTTGAAGCAAAGTTTTACATGTTTTTAGGCATAACAACAATCATTTTAGTCATTTGTAGTTAATGTAGATGCAGATGTAAAATAAGAATAAATGATTAAATTAATAAGAAAATAAATAAAATTTAAATTATGAGTGAATTTTTTTATGTAATCAAATTATGAGTGAATTAGTTTTTGTGGTCATTTGTTGGATATATACATTTATACTGATGTTACTAAACTATATATTTTTTAACCAAAACATTAGTAGCTAAACTCATTTCACCGGATAAAAGCTTGTTTGATTTCATCCCATACCAAGTAAGATACTACAGTAGACATGCTTAGGCAAAAGAAATTTACCCCTTATCTCCATAAACCCTCCAAATTTTAGATTTGCCTTTGACGTTTTTCTAAAATAAGTTTTTGAAAAACTCTCACTCTAACAAGATTCCATATGTATTTTAGAAAATTCAATTTAAATTTAGAACACAGCTCTCTCACTCCCAGGAGATTCTACATGTGATTGGGAAAACTAGCATTTTGAATTTTCGTAGCATATAGTTGAATTTGAATTTATGGGGCAATAGTATAATTGTAAAGGCAGAGATAATTTTTGGTTAGATAAACCTCAAAATAACAATCTAGTGGTAGCAACCTGTCTATTTGGTTTGGGATTTCAACAAGACCACAACCAAAAACATGCACCATAACTTGGGTAGTAGTTAACTTCTATTAAATCAATTTTTGTCAAACAACAAGAATCATCATTGTCATTATATAAAATAGTAGTTAACTTTCTTGGGAAAGGATTACACAAAATGTTAGGCTACTCGGAACAGCAGTATTCGTCCTTTATATTTTCATGAAGTTTGATAACTAGCATGCAACATTCAATTAATAGAAATTCCTTTCACCAAAACCTATATTCAATTACATTAGAAGCAATTTTTCTACAAAAATGATTATACAATAACTCAGTCTCTCAGGCGGTTCTCATCCATATCTTCTATCAACTTCGCATTTTCATTTGTACCATCCGGCAAGGAAATACCTCAGCAGGAAACAGAAACAACATGCAATAGCCTGTCCAAAGAAAGACGATACTAGTTCAGCTAATAAAGTGCAAACATAAGAGAAAGGTTAAAAAATCAGAGACTAAAACAGTGAATTACCTGGAAAATAAGAAGATAGATACAAAGCGATTTCTCTGATTTTGGGCCTAAATTTCTTAAGAAGAAGTTAACCAGTGTGCCATCGTTTGTTCCAGTCAGTAGTCCAGTTTGAGGGTCAAACCTGGATGAGTAGATAATACATAATGTTTAAAACAAACAAGTACAAGTAAGATGACTGAAACAATCATATTAAGTTACATCCATGTGAAGCCTACCTTGGCAGACGGTGACGTGGACATGGAATGTAGCCAGAAAGCTGGAGGAAAATGAATTCTGTCAGAAAACATATTCTGAAGAGATTTTTATTGAAGATTCTAAATATGGTGACATTCTGTTAGTGTCAAACCTGGGGGAGTGACAAGAGAAAGTTCAAAACTTGTGGTAGGAAGAAAATCAAGAGGGTTTCGCTGAAGCAAACAGAAATAATGAAAGAGGTTAGATTATTACAAGGCAATCAATAATAATAGTGTTGTTCATAAATACCAGTGGAATGTGTTCTCATCCATAAAACACATTAGACTTGTTTAAATGCGCAAATCTTCAGATTTATTTATACTACCTTTTCTGTTTAAGGCTTACTCTATAATGTTTGAAACAAAGCAGAAAGTCACATCATCCAATTTTTTTTTCCCTTTCGCAATAGCATCATATCAACCAAAGTGAGTGCTCTGTTTTTCTTATACTTTATTCAATAACCATACTTGTATATATATTATTTATGGAAGAAAGAAAAGGTTGAAGTATGAGAATGCATATAAACCTTTCACATTGGAATGAAAAATCTCCACTGAAACTATCTCTTTCTATTATATGTAGAAGTTAGAAGGAGGGTTATAATTAAAAATTCGGCATAATTTTTGTTCATCATGGTTTTAGACGAAAAAATTCCATGGCACATTTGTAAATTTGTATACAATATAGGTATCTTATCTACAATACAGAGACAAAAGCGGTAGATTTTTCTTATAAAAAGATTGACTGTGTGTATGTCTCCAGAATTGATCCTTTCGAACAAAAAGCAACGAAAACAAACACAAAGTGGATAGCCAAATTAACATTTTTGTTAGTAAAAGCAAAGGATATACCTAAAATGGCCTAAAATACCAATCACAGCCATAGTCATCCCTGCAAAGTATGTAAAAGTATCACCAACAAAAACTGAAGAAGGATACCTAGAATGAAAATCAACAACAGAGTGTTAGCGAACTACTCCCGATCATGTGAAAATAAGGGTTTCAAACAAAATGATATAGATAAACTATTAAATACCAATTGTAAGAAAATAAAGCCAAAGAGGTAGCAAGCAAAGGTTGCCCTAAGTAAATGGAGAACGCATGTGCTAGCTTATATTCAGGATCCGTTGATGCTCCAATTTGCATAATATTGTGTATCAGAATCTGCAAAATCCACACTATGAATAATTTTCTATGAGCAAAGTATATTCGATATACTTTTACAAGTTTTTCGACTTACAGCATATGTGATAACCACTGTTTGTCCAACTTCAAGACCGTTTAGTCCAGCATGTATATTGATAGAATTTGTGCAGAAAACAGCCAATAGTCCCATATATAATTTATATATCCATCCTGCACCGTTAGAAAAATATCGAGATAGTGAGATTTAACAATAATTTGTAGTTCCTCTGGTCTCAAATATAAACAAAAAGTACTCATGTTTTGTTCTTAAAATATAATTTAAATGACTATTTTATTCTCATAGACAAGATTCCACGAAGGACACTATTGAAAATGCACTTATACTGCATTTAACTAGATTTCTTACTAAGTGTGAAAATTAGTTATTTTTGCTTATAATCAAGACAAGAGGGAGTATCTCTTTAAGTGTCATTTGCACAGAGGAGTTGAAAGCTTACCAAGATCCAAAATCTCTATTCCAATGTGTGGGACAAGTGGTTTGGGTATAACTATAGTTGTGTGTCCCGCATATGCCATTAACAAAGGAAGTGCAGCAATTGATGGTAGTAGTAATTTTCTGTTCTTTACATTGACATAAAATCAAAAAAGAAACTATTCTAACATTAGTCCATATGTACAAATTATGTAAGAAAATAATGAGAACTTGTATACTCACACTCTCCAAGGGACATCAAGGACATCATCGACGAATCCAAGCAATGTCATGAAACAGACGCATGCTAAAGCAGCATTGTACTCAACAAGCCACTGCAAAAAAATTCATAATTGCTGATATATTTGAATGCTCTATTATTCTATTCATATCATTCCCAAGATATTAATGCAATACTTACATTTGAATCTGCTGTGAAGTTGAAATACTGAAATAAGATTGCCACAACCAAGAAGACAATACCAACAACTATACCCAATGACTCAGGCCTGCATAGTTAAAATGCAGCATAGTCAACACTTAGTACCAAAAATTTATTTAGCTGAATAGATTATTTCTTCCTATGCTTGCAAGTTGCATGACATACATAAACCAAACAAACCCAATCTGAAGTTTTGTTCTCTAATTGAAATTTTCAGCAGAAATTTTATAACTTCTATGAATGAAGATTAATAATATATCTCTTACTCTCTTCAACTTAATCTTTTAACCTAATCAAATACCTGCTCTTCTACAGTATACCTGAGCATTTCACTCTCTATGTGCCATTTGTTTCAAGCTTATTAGTTGATTATTAAATCAAACCATCAGCCATTGTGATATCCACATTCTTATTATATATATTAATCTAAAATCTAAAATGTAGATGCCAAATTCAAGAATTCTGATTATAAAGGAATGAAGGATAAATAACATAAAATCAACTCAACAATTCAAAGTAAAAAAAAATGTATTCTAAAAGAAAACAATCTGTATGACTATAATTTACATATCCATATTTACAGAGTTATCAAATAGAATAATTGGTCAAGAAACTAACAACGTCATAAATCTTTTACAATACATGTATCAGAATTCTAAGGTTAAAAAAACCAAAATCAAAAGGGATATGATGAACAATTTGTGACTACAACTATAGGATCAAAAGAGGACCTCAAAGCTCACAAGGAATTTGCCTTATACCTTACATTTTAGAACAGTAATCTCTAAAGTGAAGGAGCAACTTTATTAAACAAATACACGCATAAATTACAAAAGAGAAAGTATGTATAAATATCACAAAAATCCTACCAAATGCTGAATTTTCAAAACATAGTAAAAAAAAAAAAGAAAGAAACAAGAAAAAAGAAAACACAGCTAAAACGTGATTATTAAAAACAAATGAAGACCCAGATCTTAAAACCAAAATCTAAAGCATACCCAGTTCGTTAATTAAGATAAAAAATGTAAAATAAATAAGAAAGACTCACACTTTGATATTTCCCTGAGGAGTACCCTTTTTGTTAATATCAAATCCAAAGAGATTCCGTTTGAGAACATATCTAGAGGCAACAGGGATCATTCTAACGGTAAGAAAAAAAGCAGCGAGACTCAATCCAGCATTGATGATAATGGATCTTCGAAGGTCCGAATCGAGAGTGTAATGGAAGAAGATGAGGTAGAAGTAAGGGAGAGAAAAGAGAGAGAGTTTGAAAAGAAAACCCCATTTGGGAGGTGCAATTGGTGGGTCGATTTGTTGTTGAGGTTTGAGTTGCGTGTTTAGTTGTTTGGGATCGGAAGAAGAAGGTTCGGTTGATGAAGAGATTAGTCTCTTTCGTGTTCCCATTGTTGTGTAAATGTTTATGTTTTTCTCGGAGGTTTGATGTGTAAACTTAATCGGAGATTTGCACACTGCTCTTCATTTTGTTTTAAAATCGTCATAGAACTAATAGGAGCCTGCCAATTCATCAAGACAGGCCACCTTGGCGTTTTTTACTTCATTCTTCTTAATGAGATTAACGAGGGTGCATTGTATGCACATGCAGACAATCACAATCATATGCGGTGTGATTATTATCTTAAACGGTAACATATTAAAATAAATTATTTTAATTAAGTGTTAGTGTAAAATTAGTTTATATTTTTTTATAAATAATATTTAAAATGAAGGAATTGTGCTCCAATTTAATATAAAGAGGATTTAGTCTCATTGGACACTTATTAAAGAAATTACATCTTTCTCTTACTAATTAATGATACTAATGTTTTATTTCTCTTTATTAATAAACAAATTGAATGTGAGAGTGTATATTTCTTCTAGGATAGGTTTATATGCTTTTATTCATTTTGAAATCTAGATCAAATTTAGATACAATAATCTCAATAAGCATGATAAAATATTTTCTAAAAAAAACATGTATAATATTAGATGTATGTCAACATTCATAAAAATGTATTAAAAGTTATGTTATTAATCACAATTAGTAGCGCCGAATCCAAAATCGCTAGGGTGATATAATGTCCAACTATTAGACAGACTAAAAGTTAACATGCAAACTAAACTACATTTGAACACCATACATACGTGTTTAGAAATAGAAAACACAATATAAATAGTGATTTCTCACTAAGATTAAAAATCAAAACTCAATAGAACTTAATACGGATGGATAATCTCATGTGATGTGAGGGTCTATTGAAATCTTTAACCTCCATAAAAGAGAGAAAGAAATAAGATTAAGAGGAAAAAAAGTTTAAAGGTGGCGATTGAAAAACATGAGGAATAAAAATGGAGAGGATCTATTTCCATAACATAACTATTGGTTAAAGTTCTCCAATAAAAAAAAAAACTAATTTAATTTCCAATAGTAATATAAAATACATCCATCAAAATCAAGCTCTATAAGTTGGTATGAAAATTCTCAGAAAATAAATAATACAGAAGAACATAAACATGACATAACACAAAAGAACAAAGAACATAGAAAGAACAATCACACATGTAGAAAAAATATAACACACACAAAGACAGGGAAGGAAGAACACAATCGTGCACGTAGAAGGTGTGCGAACACAACAAACCAAATTACACAAAAAAGAAAGGCCAAACATTGAGAAGAAAAAGACAAGGGTTGTGAATGAAGGTAGAAATAATAGAATATTAAATGACCAATATATCCTTAATAATAAACAAATCAATTGCAAAAATGACATTTTAGAGATGTCATCCTTGAAGCCCTAAAGCAAACGTGAAAACGCAAATGGGCCATGAAGAAGATGCAATTGGGAAAGAAATCGTAGGTACCACTACCACATGTGTTTTTTAAGCCATTATGATTTTCATGATTCTAATCACAAGTTGCATGATTCAAATCATGCATGTTTTGATCCAAATCTTAAAGTTTTGTAATTTGAATCACATAAATAGGTGATTTGAATTATATGGATAAAATTTAAAAATATGGAGTTCTTATGATTAATGATTTGAATCACATAAATAAAGTGATTCAAATATGTTATAGTTAAAGTTTACGACACCTATAAATGTTAGCAAGGTCGACATAAAAGTCAACAAAATCAATCAATCATAAAGAAGGTTGGACTATTGTCAATGAGAAAGAAGTCAATGTCAATCTAAAGTCAACAAATTCAGTCCGACTAGAAGCCAAAGCTTGTCAACGCACTACCAAGTTAACCAAAGTGAGATATAACGAAAATAGCTTAATTAGACCTAGTCAAAGCATATTTAGGCGCACTACTACACAAAAATAGCTAGCTCCTAAACTTGGTTTGTCACATAGTGGGGGTGCTTAGTTTTTCTTTCATCAATATAAGATTTTGTTCTGATAATTAAAGGTTGAATACTTAATTTTTAAAGTCTACTCCTAAATTGAAAAAGTATTCAAGCTGTCCACTTAAGTATGTTTTACACCGTCTTTTAAATTCCTATCAATTCAACAATATATTTTCAAATTTTTTAAATTTTTTGTCGAACTTTACTTTACAATAAAATTTATCTTTCATGTCATTTACTTTCAATGCACTTTACATTTCAAGCATTTTACTTTTCACCCACTTTGTTTTTCACCCACATTTACTTCAAAGTCAAGTTTAATTTTACGTCAAAGTTAAAACCAATGTTATTTAAAACTACTAGTCTATTTTCAGCCACATTTTCACGATCTAAAATCTAGAGCAATCCAAAGATATTTTCTGGATACATTGAAAATGCTGTTAAAAATGAGATAATTGAATTCAAATGACACAATCGCACTTATTAAAACATTATTAAAACATTCACTTGTGGTTGGAGTTTGTCAATTGAATCATAAAAACTAAAACACTGGAAATGAGTTGGCACACCACTGGGGCCTATTTGTTTTTAACTCTTTATATAAATCATTTGGCAGTTATTAGTTTGCATGTCATTAAGAAATGGACATATCTATCTATCAAACGCTTCTAATAATTCGTAAAACACTAATAATATGTCTACTCCTCAAAATGTCGGAACTTTTAGCATGACGAGTATCAAAATTACCGAACACAAAAAGTGTGTGACTTTGCCGACAATGGGATCCAAAAATGGTAATGTTCAGTTGTTATCTATTGTGTTAGACTCTACCAATGCTGGTGGAGGGTCGTTTCAAGAGGCACTCAACCCAACAGTGGCTAGATAAAGTCAGTCTATGATGTAAGAATGCTTACTATTTGGACAAAACTTCTCAGGTCTATCTATCGTCCTCCTGCAATTAGGCCGACTACTAGCATGCCATAGAGTTACATTAACCCAATTACAGGCATACAGTCAACCAAAATCCTTTTAACCAAAGGTTTATGGTCCTGGAATTCCCTAAAGTGTCACATAAAATCCTATCATCTTAACACAAGATTCATTGATAAGTATTCAACAACAGGTACATGACATCAAACAAGAGATGGTGAACATGTTCGCTCAACAAACGGGGCAGTCATAACACTATTGATTGAAAACAAGAACATTATTTGCACCGCCTTAGCCACTAAGATGGCCAGGTTGAACCAGCACTTGATGTCGATGTACCCGAACAAGGAACCATTCGCTAACCCTTGAATAATAACAACCCTCGAGTCGACAAATACAATGTAGGTCACATAAACCAAGTGCTTGAAATATGGTCTTCAACCAAGGTTACAGTATCATCCTGCCAGTAGGTGGAGATGCACCAAACATCCACCCTTGGTTGGCTGTAATGTTGCAATACAGAAACATTAATATATTGCATAGAGCAGGGGTAGGGAACCGACCCAATCCCATTGTGGGAGCGTTAAGATGCAACATTACAGCCAACCAAGTTGACCATAATGTCAACGAAGTGGTCGTAAACAAGTTTGGCTTCGGTGTGAGATATGCAAACTAGCTGTTCTTCACTTCTCGTCCCTGGAATGGATGCAACAGGAGACAGTGGAGAGTTGACCATTCAGCACATTATTAAATACTGCACCGAGATGGGTGAGTTAGTGATGGAGGAAGGTCGTAAAAAGGACTTTGTTTTTCCTACAACTTTACTTCTCCGTTGGTCTTAGCACCTTTGCTAAAAAAGAAAACAAGAATGGACATATTTCATGTGAACCTATCCATATAAAAATAAGTAAAAACTTAAATATTTATTAAATTACTAATATATTCAACAATAACATCTAAACCACTGATAAAAAAGCATCGGTTATATCAAATATATAACATATTTATCCATTTTAAGTCACTCATCTCTTTGAGACCTTACTTATCTTCTATATAAATTTAGAAACGATGTTTTGATACAAATTTACAACAATTTTCAGGCATTCAAATATATATATATAATACTCATTAATCATCCAATTATCCATAGCATATTTTTAATTTTTCCATAGACGCTCAAACTTCTGTATGTTCTGATCTAGGGACAATGATCATGGATAGTAAGTATGTACAAGGATAGCAAAATTATACAAGATGCAAGGAAAAAAAAAAGCAAAAATCCCTGCTTACTCATAAATCAGCATTCTTTACATGAACTTCTTCAACAAAAAACAATATTTACAAGTTCAAAGCCAGTTCTTCAATTGCAGATTTAAAGCTTCATAACAAGGCCGATTGGACAGTGATCGCTGCCAATGACATCAGGGAGAATGTACGAATCATGAACTTTGTCAACTATGGATTCTGAGACAAGGAAATAATCAAGACGCCATCCTGTTTTCATTTATGAAACAAATCATTGAGAGAACAAAGAAGAGAGTTTATTTGAAAGGAAATCAAAGTTCATTCAGATAATTGATGATTCATATATTAAAACTTGTGTATATGGCATTTCAAACATAGAGTATGCTAAAAATACCTCTGTTATTCTTGCGGCCACCATGCCGATAACCCCAATAAGTATATCCAACAACACCAGGATGCTGCTTTCTAAAGGTATCTACAAATCCCCTTGATAAGAAGTTTGTCTCAAATGATTTCCTCTCTTCATCCGTGAACCCGGCACTCCTTTTGTTACCCTGTGCTTACATGTATGTAACAATCATTATAGATTAAAACACCGCGCTCTTGACATCTTATACTCACATTTGATTGATTATGATGTTATTAAACAGATTATTGATTTAACTGTCATCTTGCCTTTGTTTTCTACATACTTTAACTATCATCTTACCTTTCATGTGCAAACAAATTTAGTATCACAAATTTCAATATGCCAAAAGTTAGTACACCCAATAATTTTCCTAAGTGTGCAAAACCTTAAAGGGCACTTAACATAAGATGGAAGGAGTACTAAGGAGATTTGGCCTCATGTATGTCTAGCTTTCAGTTTTACAAATTTACAAGTACAGCTCTTTCCAAGAAATGTTGAATTCTATAATATTGAAAAATATATTTCAAATTTTATAGCAATACCATAATGAGAGTATTGAATTATAAATGCAATAACTTACAGCAGGGTTGTATATGTCTATCTCTTCATGAGCACAATTCAAATCACCAGTCAAAACTACTGGTTTTGACTTTTCCAGCTCCTGTACCCAGCAGAAAATTAATCATTAATCATAGTAATAGGATTAGGATCATAATAACAACTACAATATGAAAAAAAATCACTCTGCACCTCATACTTTTTGTTGGAATAAAGTAATGATGCATTTGATACGCCATTAGTAAATTAACATTAACTTTAATAATCCATATAAAAAACATTAACACTGCTCGATTTCACTAGCACATGCAAACAAGGCTAAAATAAATTATCTCTATCTCGGTTATATCACAAGCAAAATTTCATATAAATAACAAAGGATGTACGGTGCATTCCGAAAAGATGATGACATATAATAGTATTAAAGGAGAGATAAATACAAAAATAAATAAATAAATAAATTATGCCGTATTGCAGCATTCGATTTGGGAAAGGAGTAATACATACTTTCAAATAATTGCTGAGAGCTGGATCCCATTCGTCCACCCTATAAGACTAGATTCAAACACGAAAGGTTAGTTGGATGAGGATATAATTTGCCAGGTTGAAATATAGAAAAAAACAGGGGACTTAGAAATCTAAAATTAACGTAATTGAATAAAAGTACCAGTCTTCTCAAGCCATCTCCAGAATTAGGCACGTATCCGGTTATCAGATAAAATGTATCGAACTCTGCGGTCACGAGTCGACCCTCACTGTCATGATCAGATATACCAAGGCCATATTTAACTGACAGAGGCTTTATCTGTCAGAATTTCAATTAAATGAAAGTAATATTAGAAAAAAATTATAAACCGAACACCATTCTTGCATTCTATCTTGATAAAATGAACATTGTGTCACCTTCAGGCATCGAACTTAATTCTTAAAGTTATATGATAAAGCAACAGATTAGAGTACAAAACAACCATGTTATAAGAACAAATGTAGTTAGTGCTTAGCTTTGTTGAAGATAGAATATGACTAAAGTACGCTGTGACAAAAGCTTCGCCTCAAGTAGGTATAAAATGATTTTATATTACCATTAATATCATTGACAAAAACTTTAGTTGGAAAAAAATGTGTAGAACAAATCAGTATATAATAATCACGCACCATTACATCTCCAGTTTCCATAGTAAAATTTGGCATGAGTTAATTGTGCAAGGAATAGTCACTACTATAAATAGCCTTTTCTTCTAAATGTAGTAAAAGCAATTTAATGTTGGTACAAAAAGTTTTGACTAGGTATGAAGAGGCAGGGCAAACATAGTGAACATACCCTTGAGATTATTGCAGTTCCAGAATAACCAAGTTTAGAAACACTGCATGTCCAAAAGCTATTCTCATAACCATCTATCAGTCGCTTTTTTATTTCCTCAATATCCTTCTCCTGTTTGCAAAACCAGAGTACTTGTAAATAAGAGAGCCAATGAACACTGAATTTTAACATAAACATAAACATCATCTTTGATATATTTTATTAGGCAGCAGGTAAGATTGTCAGGAGTAGCTCCACACAGTCTGCATATTTCAAAATTTGCAAATCAACATTCTTTTGCTTTCATGGTAAAGAACCTTCACTCTCGTTCTAATTACATTAAATTGCTCAATTTTTCTTCAATTCACCCCAAAATTAGAGGTCCTTCAGCAAGTGTATGCAACTTTAAAAAAAATTCTATAGAGATTGAAGGTGCAGAAGGCATTGGCAAAAAAGATTGAGTGAAAAGGAACATGTACCATGTATCACAAAATATGTTAAATACCTTGTACCTATATGTTTGTGAGACACATACAAAATAGCATAAAGTTCTACTTTTATTATTACTCCCTCTGGTCTCTAATATAAGCAACCAAAAACTTATGTTTTATGGTGTTAAATATAAGCAAATGTTAACTACTTTTACCTTATTTAATGTTCTTCTCTAGTTACTCTTCAATTAATTTAGATTTTAGTTTTCAGTGACCCTTTTATTCTTAAGGAACAAGATCCCATGAGGGGTAATTTGGAAAATACAATTACTTTTTTGATTAGTTTGAGATAATTGAACGAGTCTAAATACTTTTTCTTAAGGGGTGTGAAAGTAGTTTATTTTGCTTATATGAGACCGAAGGTGTATAAAAGAATTTCTAAACTATTACGTAATTCAACTACAGCATAACATAAGATCCACTTATGAAAGGAGTGTTTTATTAGAACCAATATTCTACCTGTATTTTAGTCTCTTGCAAGCATAATACATCGAAGTCTTCCCTTTCGGCAAGTTGAAGAGCTGAGAATCCTTCTAATTTTAGCAATGCTCTCAATCCATTGACATTCCAAGACAAAAGCTTGACAGATTTTGTATCCTGAGAAAGAGGTAAGGGTCTCATAGTTCTAGGATTATACGCAACCCAATCCTTTTTAGGTTTCTTATGAGCAAGAACGGTCCATGTTTCAGTTTGAATAGTGGTTGTACTGATTTCATCTGCTTGCGCTACAATGCTTACAACATCTGTAGATGTGTTTCTGTTTTCTCCGGAAGGCTTAAAATCTGACAAAAACATACATATAAGATCAATTTAATCACTTCATGAATGACACTTGAATAAAAATTGAAAAAGTAGGAGACAAATAAAGGAATGTCTCACGAATGACAGTTATGCTAAATACTTCAGAGTAGAAAGTTTATATTCTACATACATTAGAGTCTAGAACACTACCTGAAACCTCATCTGATTTAACTAACAGCTTCTTTTTGGTTGTTGCTTTGACAATTTTGCTTTTGGGTTGTGATATTTTTAACCTTCTCTTACCCCGATCAAGTTCAACTGTCTCTAGCGCATCATTACAATCATCATCAACAGGCTCTTCACCTGATACCTTTTTAGCTTTCATTTCTAAAGATGTATTTTCAGAAGAAATTAATATTCCTTGTTCTTCTCTAATTTTAGAATCTTGTTCTGCAGAACACAAATAAACTTTTTAACCATCACATTTATACAGCTAGAGCTAGTTTTTGAAGAAAATAGAGATGTTAAAGAGTAAAACAAGAAACTGTTTGGACTTTAGAGACAACAATTGAAGTTAGAACAAAAGAAAAAAACAAACTCCATTTCCTCCCTTTCTCAACAAAAAGAAAGGCTCAGAGAATGCTGAAAGAATTTGCATACCACACATATTATTGTCAATGAAACTCTTCAATGCAGACAAAAGATCATCTTTACGACCTTTGGCAGGGACCCTTATACTCCTGAAAATTGAAAATCATTCCAAACATATAAATAATAACTTCACAATGTTGTTTGTAACTAGAACTAAAACAGTAGCCTTCTTTTTAAGGGAAAAACATATATCTACTTACTTCAACGTCTTCCGGAGTTCCGGAACAGTCATGGTGTCTACTATGGTCGGGTCATTTCTTAATCTCTCAATCTCAATGGAATAGCTATCAACATCATTTTCCTACATTATCAACTTATACAGTGAATAACCAAAAGAAATAGAAAGAGAAAAAAAGAGGATTACAATACTAGTCAAAGTAGAATAAAAATGACAATTGTGCCCGAAGATGTAGACCAGTGGTATGGGTTGGGACGCAGAGAAGTATAAAGAAGGAGGAGATATAGGCCCTGTTTACTTTGTGGAAAAATTGTTTTCCATTTCCTAAAATGTGTGGTCATTTAAACTTGATAAAAGACTCTTGAAATGAACTATTATTATGGAGAGAAGATGAAATGATAATTAATAAAAATTCATTTCCAGAAATAATGAAAATAATTTTTCTAAGATTTTCATTGTTTCTAGAATTGTAGACAACTGTTCACTTCAAAAGTCTTTCAACTCTTAGCTAACAAGTAAAATTAATACAAATTTTTGAAAATTAAAATTAAAAAATGTCTGCACAAAGTAAACGACAGTCTAGGGTTCGACCCTATTGCTAACAAATTATTTCTTCCCATAGAAAATTAACCATCAGGAAGATTGCCTATAAAAAAAAAAGATAGACCTTAACAACATGCTGCTTGGAATCTGGTTTAGCTTCCAATCCTTTGAGCTTGATATCCTTCTTAACCTCAACAAATGATGAAATGGGTTCTGATAAATTTGAAAATGGTCTTTTCACTCTTTTAGACCCCATTGCTTCAACACTTAGACAAAAAGCCAATGTCTTGTTATTCAAATGCTTCTGAACACTGCAAAACTACAACATTGTTATTATTTCAGTAAACCTACCCTAATAGCTTGAGATTTTATTAACACATATTCAAATGAGTGACACGACATTTTGAATTTATTTTATAATCAGTTCAATGAAAGGAAAATAAAAAATCAAACATTTTTCCTTTGAGAAAAAAAAAATGTATTTTAATTTAAACGAATTTGGGAAATAAAAGAAGAGGTACTAGATAGAAGAAACCTGGTAAGATTGAAAGGGGTTGAAGACACGAATTGGAGAAATTGTTTCATGCCAGATAGACATCGAACGGAGAAAGAAGCGGCAACATAGGCTGGGTGTTATTTATGAGGGATGGAAAGTGGGAAGAAAAGGAATTTATAATAAATAATTTCTTTTCTATAAAAGAAAATATTATAAATTTTTTTTTATAATTTAAATGAATTTTTGTAATGGGTTTTGAAGAGGAAAATAAGTTACCCTTGTCTACCTCGTTGATTTGTTATTTTTTTAATAATGTATTGTTTGATTTTTTTTAGTGTTCGTATATTAATTTCAATTAATATAAATTTAAATGAAAGATATATATATATATATATATTTCACAATTAAATTTGTTAAATTGTAGGCATTTTATAGTATTATAGAAGTAATATAAATATTGTGAATTTATTTATAAATTCATTCTTTTCAATTTTAATAAATTTAAATTTGTATTGATTTTTATATATTCTACGTATTAGAATGGATGAATATTGTTTAAGTAAAAAATTGTTATAATATCAAGAAAAATTACAAGATTGAAGCATTCAATGATAACTATTGCGTCTAAATTGATTGTTGTTTTATTAAAATTGGATATCTTTTGAAGGTAAATTATTATTATTATTATTATTATTATTATTGTTATTATAATAATAATAATTATTATTATATAAAAGTTTAGTTTGTATCAGTATATAGATTTAATTGTAGTTTTTGTTTTTCTATTTTAGTTGAATTATGAAATTAGTTCCTCATTTTATTTTATTTTATTTTTTCAGTTTTGGTCTCCAAACAATATTTTGGTCCAAAAATTGATAAAGTGTCATTTTTTATAGCGTGTAAAAAAAATGATATCGACGATTCCATGTAAATTAATTATATTTTATTATTATTCTAAATTTGTAAAACTTATTTCTTATTTTTTAAAATACATTACAACATTTTATTAAATAAATTAACTATAAAACAAACATAAAAAATAAAAATAAGATTAAGAAGATGAGTTCAGAAACCTATTCCATTGAGAACTCAAAAGTGAACCCTAATTCCATTGTGTTCTTCTCCCTCGTTGATACCCTTGTTGCTTCTTATCCTCATTCGTTAATTCTAGTTGTTTTTTTTTATCTTCATCGTTCATTTTCGTAGATGATTTTGCTTCGTTTCTCGTTCTTGTTATGCATCGACTTTGATTCGTTTCTTCTTCCTCTATTCTTTGTGTTTTCTGGGGAAAAAAATGTCTTCCGATATGTATTCAGTTACAAGCAACAATTCTCATTTGAGAATTAGAAGGATATAATGTTTTGTGTGGACTTGAATCTCCTTTGTGCACTTCCTAGACCCCTGAAAATCCAGGTTAAAGGTTTCATGGTTGTGGTTTTTATAAGATAACTATTTGTCAATATTATGAAGAAAAAATTCGTCAAGATTTTGGATTTTTTCTTTACTCTACTGTTTTAAGATTATGAAAATTCATTCAATGAAGATTCAATCCTTTTTTTGTTGTTGCTATGTTGTTTCAATTATAGGGTAAAAAAACTTGCAATTTCTTTGTTTAGTTTGATAAGCCAATGATAGAACGAGCAAAAGAAGTCATTTTATCTATGATGAGAGGATTGATGAACTGAAGTGAAAGATGAAACTAATAGAGACTTTCTGGCACTTTCATGGCTCTTGGTTATTGTTCTTTTGCTTAATGTAATGTTGAAGTAATTGAAAGGATTAGACTAAGGGTCTGTTGTAATGTTGTAATTTAGGGTGTTGGCTACTAATGTGGTTTGTCTAATAGTGTGATTTAGGGTTTAGGTAATTAGACTCTAATATGGTGTTTAGGGTTTAATTGCAAGTTTGTAACTTCATTGTGTAATCAAGTCAAAGTGTAACGTAATTGCCTAATATGGTGTTTAGGATTAAAATTGTAATGAAATTGTCTAGTCAAATCAAATTTGAAAGAATGAGGTTGTTATTGTGAAATCAAATTGGTATCCTTTTATCAAATGGGTAACATTGTCTATTTTTGCATCTTAATAATTCAGTTTGGTATCATTCTATTAATGCAATTTGCTCAAACAGAAAGAGGCCACACATACTATTGCATTACAAAATAAAATTCTCAAGTCTGATTCCATCATTACATATTCATAGTAATCAAAATAGACTACATAAGTTTGGTTCCATCAATTCATTTGTGAATCTTGAATTTGTGGAACTTGTGAACCCTGATATAAAACAGTTGGTGTTTCTCCCTCATCTCCTCCAACCTTTGTTAGCTATTCCTTCTTAGTTCTCTTGACCTTATTTCCACTTTTTGGGATCTCTCTATCAGCAATACTTTTACCCTCGCATGTTCTCGTGTTGGGACCAAGATTCCCATATTTTTTGAATTTCATTGTTGCAAAGTGCCTTTGTAGTATGGTAGAACCTTTTGGCTCATCATTGGACTTGTCCCTCTTTTTCTTTGGTTTACCCGATGCTCTCCTCATGATTGGGGGATTTATTGGCTCTCCATTTGATGCAAGCCAAACTTTTGGTCCATTTGATGGCATTACAATGTAAGAGTAACATGTCAAGAAGTTTATTTTCCTATTTAAAATCAAACTAAAAATAACATGTTTAAAATGAACTAGAAAATCAACTAGAAACTAGAAAAGATAATGTATTGAACCACAAAATTAACTAGAAGTATTGAACCAAAGTTGAACAAGTAATCAACCATAAGTGAACCAATATTGAACCAGAACTAAAAATTTAAAATAATATTTAAAAGGAACCAAACCATTATGCAGTTTAAATTAGATTTTATACATATAATAAGGTGAAACATAAATTTTGGATCAAATTTGTTGTGCCATATACAAACAAGGGCATGGCAACACAAAATGCCAATCAAATCCCACTTACGAAAAACACAAGTTTGTGTGTAGATCTATTGTATAAGCGTCTACATCATTTATGACACTAAACAAGTTAAAATCATCATTTCCATGCCAAGTTGGAGATCAACCCCCAATCGCCTTTTTTTCCTTTAGCACATATGTTGCCTCTATATCGTAGCATGAGATCTTTCTATTTGACAATCCTTATTGTAATGTAATGTTTCAAGTCTTCAAGTAATGTTATGGTAGGCATATCTCTATACTCCAATACAACCATGTTGAAAACCTTATACATGTTTTTTACTTGGAGGTCAATTCCATATCAGTGCGAAATGCATACCAAGTCCACATAGAAAGTGGGAGTTGCATCATTTTTTTTCAAGCATCTTCACTAATTCCCTTTATTTTTTGCATTGCTTTCTCCCAATCGTAGACCACTGTAGCCCTTGCTGCTAACCAAAGAAGTTCTATTATATGTCCTTCAAGATACTATTTTTTCTTCTTCAATTTCTATATAAGTGTTTAACATATAATATGTGTTTCACATGGGCCCCAACATTGGCATAATAGGTACCAATCCCTGAAAGCAATTCATAAAAAGCTATTACATATAAATCAATTCATACAAAAACTAAATAAATTGACAAATATAAAAAGGATTCATAAATGAAGGCGTACATACCTTTTGTTGATATGAAATTAATGCATATTGCCTATTTTGAACATTGTTAAGTTCTTTCCATAAAAGATCCAGAACCATTGCCACAAGTCTCTTGTTTCTGCTTCTACAATTGTATATACAATAGGAATCATCTGATTATTCCTATATTTACCTATTAAAGCTATTAACTGACCACCATATTCTCCTTCAAGAAACAAGCATCCATCCCAATTAAAGGTCTACATGTATTAGAAAACGCAACCTTACAAGCCTCAAGCATACATATATTGTCTCAAAAATCGGTCCAACATCAAGTGTGCATATTGCTCCCTTTGTGAACCTTGAATAATTTATATGGATCTTACTTTGGCTCTATAAGGTTGGTATGCTGATAACTCTGCACCCCATTTATCAAGTGCCTTAGCAATCAATTCCTTAGGTTTCATTTCAAGTGTATGTCTCAACATAGGAATGAAATTCCTGGCAAGCCATTCAGTCTTTAGCTTGTCTATTTTTGGCCGTCCTATGACATGTATGATCATTTGTAAAACTCACTAATTGTTAATATTCGTTTGACTTCCTTTTATTAATCCTCGTGTAAAATGGAGATTCTGGCTCACATCTAACAATCATTATCTCTCCATCATTCTTTTTGAAATACAAGTTTTTCTTAGCCTCAATTGCAAAGTCTTTAACAACATTTGTAATCATCACTTTTGTATTGAATTTCATGCCCAAGTCAAACCTTCATCACCATTTTCAGGTTGGTTAAATTTAGGAAATTCTCTAACATCCTTTTCATTAACTTTACTTCCTGATCGAGTATCCAAATCATCATAATTCACATAATTTTATTCAAAACCAATTGTAGAACTAGGCCCTAGGTTTGTAGGTCTTTTAGAAGAATTTTCATCGCTTACAACAATAACAAATGTCTCAATTGGTATTTCAGAAATCCAACCCCAATCTTCACCCTCATGGAACTCACCCATGTCTTCATCGTCATAATCCGAATTATCAACATAATCAACATCTTCTTTACTCACATAATCCTCATCAACATCTTGTTCAACTTCATCATGGACTAGAGGCATTGATTTTTTCATAGCCATTGACTTGTCTGAGGCATTGAATTTTTGCAAATTAAATCTAATGTGTTGAATTTTTTAGGTGCGTTGACTTTTGTCAAAGTTAGAACTATGAAAGTCAGAGTCATTGTGTACATGCTACAAGTAGAGCAAAAAATATCATAGTTAGATTGGAGTGTGTCAATATCAGAAGCAAAGTCAAATGTTAATGTGTAAATATCTAAGTCAAAAGTATGAAAGCCAGATTGGAGTGTGTCAATATCAAAAATAGAGTTATATTATAATGTGTGAATATCAGAGGCAAAATCAATAGTCTGCTTGTGTTGAATTACTTTTAGAGGTAGAGACAACTTATTAGAACATGTTATATATCAGAGTCATAATGGGATTATTATAATGAGTGCTTTAGAGCATGCAAAGGGTGCGATTCCTTTGATCGTGTTGTTTCCAATATTTATTTTGTTTCCTTTGATATGTGCCTTTCTTATGATCATTGTGTTTCCTTTTATCTGTGTGTTTCCTCTAATCATTGTGTTTCATCTAGTTATTGCATATCCTTTTATTAGGGTCGATAAATTTGATGTTTAGGATTCACTTATGAACAAAACCTGATGAAGTGATGTTTGATTTTAATGTTTTTGCTCTAGGTGCATAATTGGATTTTTGGTTAAGAAAATGACAGAAGTGTTGTCAAAGAATATAGGAATTTGAATTTCATAGAGATTATAATCTTCTAATTGATGTTTCATCCACACAAGTTGAGTACTACAACTTGCAGCTGATATATATTTTGCCTCTACTATTGACAAAGCAATTTGCCTTGCCTCTTTTTGGACTGTGACATCATAATCTCATAAATATGCTAAGATCGTTCATGATATCAAAGAGCTTGCATCTAGAGATTGAATCGTTTCTTTTGCACATATGTACAAAGAAGGCAATCAGTGTGCAAACCTTAGGGCAAAGATGGGAGTAAATGACATGATTTATATGAGAATATTTCCATAACCAATGACTTTCCTATCTTTTTTACTCTTTAGTGACGCTATGAGAATTCCTTATACAAGAGTGTAATTATGTTTGACCTATTTCTTAGCATAATATGCTATATGTAATAATGAAGGGGTGTGGATGACAAATGTATCACATTGCTTACAACAAATGTACTTGAATTATTTAAATCATATTAATGCTAATAGGTGATGAAGGGTACTCTTTGTCCTCTTTGGATCTTTTTTCTATGGGAGTTTTGATTCTCGAGGTTTTAATGAATCTCCGAGCCTTGTTGATTTCTATTAAAAAATAGTTGTTTAACTCAATATATAAAGAATGACATCTTTTACAAGAAAACATATAGTGAATACTTATCTCACATTTTTAATCTAATGAAAAATGTGTTTAAGAGAATCAAAAGATAAAATAAAAGAAAAAAGAGAAATTAAACAATATCATAGTAGTATTTGATGAGATGGAAAAAGAATACAAATACAAAGAAATATATGAATAGTGATAATAGAGAGACAAAGAGTGAGAATGAAAAGAGGTATACAAATCACACATATTGCAACAGAAAAACAAAATCAATTATGAGCAAATAAATTATTAAATGATTAGAAAATATATAATTTAACATAAAGTTTAAAATCTAAAATATAATAATAATAATAATAGTGATGAAAAATATTATTCATATTGACTGTAGTAAATGGGCTTTTTAGGTCTAAAAGTTTATTTTTTATTTTTTTATGACTTGTTGTCTAAATTTTTTTAATTAAATATTCTTCTAAAAAAATGACATTCTATATATATATATATATATATTTTAAAAGTACACTTTGACTTAGGTGTGTCGTTTGCTAGGCCTTTGACTCTTGTTAGATGGCCTGATCTATTTACTCCCCTAGTGACGTCTAATTGTGCAAAACGATTAATCTTACTCATGTTTTTTTGAGCTTTGACTTTGATTTGTTTCCTTAAAATAAAAAAAAGCAAAATTGATCATTGTAAAAAAAATATGTTTTAATTTGGTCATAAATTTATCTTTAAGAAAACTTATGTTTCTATAAAATATATATAATTATATTACTCTCTTGTGACACATTTATAAACAAAATAATTTATTTTTACTCTTACTAAACTCATACCATAATAACCATCAACAATTATTTAAAATATGAAAATTAATTCATAAATTTTGACAATTATCTTTGAAGTATCAAAATTACATCACATCCTTGGGTTTAAACATTCTTTCGTATAAACAACCAAATTAAAGTTATTTTTTTTTTCTTAAAAAAAAAAACTAAATTTTGGCGGAATGATTTATGGGAGTATAAAGTAACATCACCTCTAATTTTATTTAATTATTTGTATCTATTTCCTTCCTCATACTTTTTTTCCATTCTATTCGGATATTTAGTATCACCCAAATTTTTTCATCAAAAATTATTTATTATCACCGACTACGGACATCTATAGAGTGGCTGATCTTTCTAGGAGCCACAACACCTCTATATTCTTTAATTTCTTATATATATATATATATATATATATATATATAAAATAACTAACGATATATTATTAAAATAATAATGATAAATTATTAAAATATCTTTGCACTATGTGATACAACAATCTCTATATATACATAAACTATGTGATACTATTTTTTAATTGTGAATTATTTTAATTGATATGTGTATTTTTTTTATAAGTTACACGATATTTAAACATAAAAAAAATTGATATATTTTTTCAAGAAGAAATTTTTTTGACAAAGATAAAAATTATAAAATAGATATATTTTATTTGATTGAATTGTGTGAATTGTGAAAATTATGTGACTTGTGAAAATTGTGTGATTTGTGAAAATTATGTGACTTGTGAAAATTGTATGACTTGTGAAAATTGAAATTCTAATTTTTTTTCAACTTGTCTACTATGTATGAATTGTGTGATACTCTAAAAAAAAACTATATGACTTTTAAAAATTTTAATTATAATATTTAAATTTTAATTTTAATATTTCAGTTAATACCTCCGACTCCCTCAAATATTTGTCCTACTGCATGTATAGTATACGAGCAATGCAACATATTACAACCTGACAATATGATAGGTGTGGATGAACTTATCCTAAAGTAGTCGACGAACTTCTATAAGAATACCAAGAAAATCAAATATTTGGTGGGACACCCAAAAATCACTAAAAAATTCATATCATGGCCATCCCCAAGCTGGTAGGACGAATATCCGGGCCAAATAGAGTACATTATGGGATACTTAATTTTAGAATTATTACGAGAACCTCTGCTGCATATTAGATTAGATCATCGAGTACTTAAAGAAATAACAAGCTAGAAATACACATCAAAAGTGTATATAAGATCCTCTTCATAAATACAAAACAAAAGAGGAGAAAGAGGAACTCCCTGTCAAACGCCTCTTTTACAATTAAAAAACTCCACAGCTATGCTTTTCACTAATATAGACAACTTAGTAGAATTTAAAATTGTGAGAATATTGTCACAAGAAGTACCATGAAAGCTTAAATATTGCAAAACGAGAATTAGAAAATTCAAGTAAATAGTATCGAAAGCATTTTTTATATCAATATTTGAAGCCAATTGGCCCCAAAAGGTTAACGCATTCTTAGGCAATGCATATATAGTCAGAGATAAGTCCACTCTCTTCAAAACCTTTTTGGTTCTACGCGATAATTTTTTTAGCAACAATAAAAGCCTATCAATTAAGACTTTGGTAATAATTTCAAATTGAAAGTTGGCCAGGAAAAAGGCCGGTATTGATCAATGCGTTCTGCCTCATGGATAAAGGGATAAACACTACCAAATTATTAAAGTGATAGTTATTATTAGTAGCAAACAATCTCTTGTAGAAATTAAAATCAAAAGGTGAAAAAACACAAGAAACATGAGCTTGAATTGTGTGAATTATTTAATTTTTTTTAAGGAGATAAGGAGATAAGGAAGAGAAATTACAAAATCAATTTATCAAAGTTCACCACCAAAGAGGTAGCTATGCTCACTCCCTTCACTTTAAAGGATTTAATCCACTAAATCAAACTAATTTTTACAAGCACTATAACATCTACTAGTCTCCTGACTATGTTCCACTCTTCTCAAACTTCAAGCTTTAAACAATCAAACTTTTTGAGGATGCAACTACAACATAGACATGTTACAGACATCAAAGGTTGAGGTGTTATGATAAACCCAACTTTTGAGGATGCAACTACAACATAGACATGTTACAAACATCAAAGGTTGAGGTGTTATGATAAACCCTTACAAGAGGATATTATAATCTAAACACTCAATAAAAACACTAAGAGTGTCTCAATAACTTTTTCTCTTTTCTGTATGCAAGGGATTTGTTGTAGAGAAGTTTTACTCAATTGATGTGTGTTTGAATTGTTGCTTATTGCAAGAATTGTTGTGTAATTCTCGTACAAAATGTAATGATCATACAATTAGTCAAATATATTGAATCTTCACATTTGTTATGTGTCCTTTCTTAGTTTTATGATGATTCAATGTATCTTAATCATTAAGTCGAGAACATTAGAGGATGTATGCATTAGAGGATCATACTATTGTGACGACTTAAATTAGAGGATAACTTCCACTATAAGATAACAAATTGTTTGACTTGGGTAAATTGAGAGACAATGAATGTTGAAGTGTTAACTTCTTCTTTAATTTGAGCTCAGAGGATTTACTTTTCTTAGAGCATTGACCAAAGAATCAAATATGCGTTTAGCTGCTTTTAATGGATGCACACATATCATAGTAAGCATTACGGCGCGTTAATCAGAGTCTTGACTTGCTTATATAGCGGGCGAGTGAAAAATGTCTTATACTCAATTTAACACTATTAGAGCTTGTGTTAGAGAATCTACACACTTTGAAAAAATACATTAAAATATAAATTGTTCTCACATATATTTGATTATAATACAAATAAAAATTAAAGGTCATTGTTCTTCAAACAAACTTGGTTATGATATTCTCTCTCTTCTTGATGATGACAAACACTTATATTTATCAATAGTTTTTTGTTTTTTTTTTTAAAAAAGGTTAAATAAGTTTTTTGTCCTTATAAAATTATAATATTTTGTTTTGAGTCACAATAAAAAATTTGTCAACTTTTTAGTCTCCAAAAAATTAACGTTTTTCTAGGCTTTGGTATTTTCCTTATTTTCCTTATAAGCATGTATGACGTAGTGTTTACCATATATTAGTGGTTTGAGGTTTAAGGGATTGAAATGAAGAAATGAATTTTTTTTTTCTATCTTACATTTAGGGGTTTAGAAATAGATGATTAAAGTCATGCATGTGATGTTATATGGTTGAAATTGAGAATACATGAGTTATAATTGAATTTTCTTGATGACATAAAAATATGTTCTCTTGATGTGTTTGAGATTAAAGACCTTGAATTTAATTATTGTGATAAATTATGTTGAGTGAATTGACATTGTGATATTATTTTGATGTATTCATTTCTTGATTTATTCATAATTTGTACCATGTGTGTCTGTAAAAATTAATTAGGAAATTAGTGTGATTGAATAACCTTCCTTATTTTTGAATAATTGGTAGTTTTCTGGAAACTAGACTCAATTACCTAGAATTTTAGTACAAACTTTGTCATATTTGATAGAGTATTGATACATAAAAATGAGTTACAAGTTAGACCAAAGTTGTTGTCTTGATTTTTATGACCTTATGTATTATTTTGATAAATTGTGAAAATTAGGGGCTTAATAACAATTCTCGTTTACTCATTTTTTATACTTATAAGTTTTATCTATAAACTAGACATAATAAGCTTTCTAAACAGTTCCCGTTTACTCTCCAAACCATTCCCATTTACTCAATTCTGAAACTTATATGTTTTTGTTAGTTGACGTTGCAATTAGACACAATTTTGCATTGCTTTAATATGAATTTCTGTGTGAGGTAGTTTTTCATGTATTAATTGATAAATGATGTTGTAATTAATAGGCGTGTGTGTGTGTATATATATATATATGTGTGTGTGTGTGTGTGTGTCTGTTCTTATATATTTACTAGATGTTTGAATAAGGTGAAAAGTATAGATCCATTCTAGTTAGATAAATTCTCCGTTTATATACAATGGAAGTGAAGGTTAAACGAGGGTAAGTGGGGCACCGCTTACGAACATAATTATGTTCAATCTTACTAAAATAAAGTTACTAACAAGAAGTGAACATTGGTAAAATTAATGTAGTCTTTATGACATGTTTGTTAGGTAGAGTTTAAACCATTAGATTACTCGCGTCTAATAGCTTAAAATGAGTAAAATCTAGCGATAAAAGAAATAACTCGAGAGTAACTTATAAAGGAAGAGAAACATATATGGTAAGTATATTCTTCAATTAGAATGTCAATTGATTTGGTTCTATCTCTTGGGATTCATTGAGATGTAATATCATCCCAAATTGTTTAAACGTTTTACAGGTAAAAACACTATAATCAAGAACTGTAGAAAATGAAACATAGTAGTTTATGTTACAGTTGTTTAAGATTTCTAGGAAACTTTTTTGAACCATGAATGTGTTATATACCCCATTTTTTCTATTTCTTTTGAAATATTAGTATGTATATTAATATATTTGGATTGCTTTGAATCAGAATCCATATTAATCACCTCTTTTGTCGAATTATCACTCGAATTAAATTCTAGACAATTAACTTATGGTGTTACATTTTTGTATTAGAGCCGGTCAAACCTACCATACTGTGGGTAGTTAGGAGTAGTTGTTCTTGTTTTGAGGCTATATATTTTTCCAATTAACAATTCATTGAATATTAAGTCATATCAACTTAAAATTTGTGTTTGATATGCATAATATATGGACCCAAGTTCAAGACGACCTGGTAGGCCTCATAGAGGGCGAACTAATGATGAACGTTGGGAGCAAACGATGCAACAACAATAATTTATGATTCAACAACAACAAATTATTACAACCAACATAATGAATCATCTCACGCAATCACTCAGATCTGCTCAACCACCACCACCACCTCCACCAGAGGTCACAAACATATTATTTTATGACTTTCACAAGCTGAAACCTCCAACATTTATAGGGAGCTCGATTGAATTGGAAGCTCAATCATGGTTGGATGAATTAACTAAATTTTTGTTGTTGTGCTGCAATGTACTAAAGAATAAAATGTATCTTTTTCTACTCATATGCTATAAGGAAAAGCTGAGAATTGGTGGAAGGGTGTAAAGGCATACATGATAAGTTCTGGTACACTAATAAATTGGGATAGTTTTTGTTTTGTCTTTGTTGATAAATATGTTCTCATGAGTATAAGAAAACAAAATGAGTTTGAATGTACACACCTTCAACAAGGAGACACGTTGGTTGCTGATTATGTGCCAAAGTTAGAGGAACTGGCAAGGTTTTGTGCCCAAGAAGAATATGCCTCTCATGATTGATGGAAGATAAATCAATTCGAGTGGGGTTTGAATCCCAAGATTCAGAGCAATTTGTCTAAACTAGAGATAACTTATTATGTCACTTTAGTTCATAAAATCTACATCGTAGAAGAAAGTTTACGTCGTTTGAAGGAGAACAAACAACTTAAGTGGCAACAAAGGAGGGATGTGCAAAGATTAATCAATAGTTGAAGGTTAAGATGCCCCCCGAATAAATATGAGCAATTCCAAAACTAGTTGTACCTCAAGCAAAGGGTCTAAGGGAATGTCATATGTGTGGAAGATCACATCAAAGATAATTCTTATATGATGGGAACATCTGCTTTTCGTGTTAGATATTGGGGCACTTGAGTCAAGATTGTCTACAAAGGAAAATGAAAGGTCTAGTAACCTTAAACGACCCACCCATTGGAATAGTCTACACGCGTGATAATAAAAGGCTAAGAGAAACAACAAATTGATTGTCGGTGAGTGTTTCCTAAATAGTGAACCATTAAAAGTATTGTTTGACACATGTGATTCTCACTCCTTTATTTCCACTAAGTGTGTTTTATGCTTACATCTCATATTAACTAAACTTAACTCTCCCATGGTCGTCTGCATGATGGTTGAGAGTAGTTTCGAAACCTTTTATGTTTGTATAAGTTGTAATCTTGTTGTATCTAATAGAGTCTATTCAACTTATTTGTTTTGTCTACCATTGAAAGAAATGGATGCCATCTTAGGAATGAATTGACTTTCAACTAAACATGTACTTGTGGATTTTGAAGAAAATAATTTGTATTTTCGTCTTGCTATTCTGAGTAGAAATGAACCTAATTCCATTCTAATCCCTAATGTGTCTAACCTACTACAATGCCTATGTAATAGGGTCAAGGTTTTTTACTAATGCCATCTTTGGAATTCGGGACCTAAACCTGATGTCTCTAAAATTCTAGTTGTGAATTAGGTAAGGGTTTTGTAAGGCCGAGTGTACCTCCATGGGTTGCTCAAATTTTGTTAGTCAAGAAGAAAAATGGTAAAATGAGACTTTGCATAGATTATAGGCTACTCAACAAAGTAACTATTAAGAACAAATACCATCTTCCTAGGATAGATAATTTGTTAGACCAACTTGAAGGAGCTACCATTTTTTCCAAAGTTAACCTTAGATCATGATATCAAATTTGAATAATGTCTGGAGATGTTCAAAAGACAACATTTAGATCACAGTAAGGACACTATGAATTTCTAGTTATGCCCTTTGGTGTAGCCAAGGCTCCGATCCTATTCCTGGATTATATGAACCGCATCTTCACACTTATTTGAATATAAAATACTTATGTTTTTGATGAAGACAAAGACCTAGGAAAATGATCAAGTTGCAAGCTCAAAATGAAGTCAACAATCAAAGTCAACAATGGTTAAATATGCTAGAAGTCTTATAATGTAAAGGTACATGATACAATCTAATATTCTTATATTTCAAATGCACATGAGAACCTTTCATTTTTGAAAATCAAAGTGTCAAAGTTTTTGAATTTTCCAAGTGTCAAAATGCATGAACAATGTTTGAAAATCAAGTTTTTGACAAAATCAATGTTGTATTCGAATACAACGTGTTGTAGCCGAATATAGACTCAAGTCAGTTGCTAAAACTAAATATATGTATTCGACCACGAGACAATGTATTCGAATACAATTGCTAAGTCAATAGTTAAAACTAGACTTTTGTATTCGACTATACGACAATGTATTTGAATACAAGTGCTAAGTCATTAGCTAAAATTGCATATTTGTATTCGACTACAATATGGTGTAGCTAAATGCAAAATCCAGTCAGTGACAAAATTCACTCATATGTATTCAAATACAAGAATAATATGTATTCCAATACAAGCTTTAAAATTCAAATAAATTTGAACATTACAAAGAGGTGTATTCGACTACACTCCTATTGTAGCCGAATACAACTACGAAACAATGCAATTTTTTAGTTCAAATTCAACCTGAATCATTGCATATGTTCATCAAACCTCTAGGAACAGTTGCCACTAATTTGAAATGATGTCTAAGGAATATAAATACTTCATAGCTCCAGACTTAATGAACTACTGCTTTTCAATATCTTAACATCAATCGTTTTCAAAAGCAGTCATTGACAATAAAGAAGAAACAAGGATAAAAGCGTCATGGACAGATGATGACAAAAGAAAAGTGTTGTTTGATAAAAGGCCAAAAACATGTTACAATCGACACTTGGAATGGATGAATTCTTTCGTGTGTCTCATTGCAAAACTTCCAAAGAAATCTGGGATACTCTTGAAGTAACTCATGACGAAACTATTGAGGTAAAATGTTCAACACTCAATACATTATCTCAATAATATCAATTGTTTCGAATGCAACCCGAAGAATCTATTATGGACTTGTAGAAAAGATTTTCTCATCTGACCAACCACTTGATGACGCTTGGCAAAATCTTCACTAATGATGAATTGAACTTTAAAGTTCTAAGATCATTAACAAGGGCTTTGAAACCTTAAGTAACAATAGTTTCTAAAAGGAAAAGCCTATCAAAGATGTCTATTTTTGTACTTTTTGGAAAATTCAAGAACATGAAATTGAACTTGGAAGGCTAGAACATAATGAAAGTCAAGAAAAGAAGCCAAAGAGCATTGCCTTAAAAGTGGAGTATAAAGAGAAAATTGATGATGAGAATTCAAATGAACATGAGAACATCACTTCCCTTGTAAAGAAATTTGGTAAGCTTCATCAAAATGAAAAAACATTTAAATTTGGAAAGAAAAGAAAAACTTTTAGGGAGAAGGATGTCTCCACTTCAAATAAAAACTTCACTTCTTTTGAGTGTGGCAAGCAAGGATACATAAAAGCAGAGTGCCCAAATATTAAGAAAAATTATCACAAGAAGATATAATCAAAAAATGCCTATATAGCATGGGAGGACAATGAAGTAAGCTCGTCCTCAGATTTAAAAAGTGACGAATATGCAAATGATTCTTTGATGGCATCGCACCATCCGATGAAGAAGAAGAGGTTAATAAAAAAAATTATTCTCATAATAATGATGCTAGTAGTGAATTAATTATTGAGTGTAATGATGCTCAAAATGCAATAAAAGAAGTACTTATGGAATGTAAAAATTTGTACAAAATAGTGTCAACTCAAAAGAAAAAAATTTCATCTCTTAAAGAGAAAATTGACACTACAAAAAAAGATTTTGAAAAATTAAAACAAAATTTTACATGCAATAAATGTGATTCTCTTTCTTTTAAAATAATTCAATTAAATAGAGTCATTGAAATATATAAAAAGGGACAAGTTGGATTGGAAAATATTCTTAATATGCAAAGATATTCCAATGACAAGAGTGGTCTTGGTTACTAAAAAATTGATAAACCAAGTATTAATAAAACCATATGATTAGTGATAAAACAAAATTTTCAGCTCTAACTCTTGAATCAAAAGGCTATGTGATCTATGGAGATAACAACACGGGTAAAATTTTGGGCATTGGAAAACATATATCTTCCTAAAGTCATTGCCTAAATATTCATTCTATAAGATACGAAGAGAGTTTGACATTTTAAATAAAAATGATCTCTAAAGCAAGGTATCTATACTTTGTAAATCACTTCTCTTCAAAATCTAAAATCTTCACTTGATAAATCGGTAAAATTGATTCTTTGATGTGTATGTGCTTTCTAAATATGAATATGTGCTCTAAATATTGTCTTTTAGTGAAAAATCGGCTTAAAAATTAATTTTTTGATATCGTAGGCGAGTACATATTGTCTATATTCGAATACACATTTCTAGAAAATCTTGTATTCGAATACAACCAATATGTAGTGGAATACAGATTCACGATTTTCCGCATATATAAGCTTTTTAATGTTTTAGGTCATTTACTTAACTTTCAGTAGCCGAACACACTTTGTCATCCATTTCCATTTCTCCCAAAACCTCATCTAATCTTACATGCAACAATTACCTAATCACTATACCATCATACATTGCATCTAACATCACTCGAAACTAACAAGTGTCACTCCAAACTCAAATTTCTCAAAATAAAAGTGCCAATTTTTCCCAAATCCAAAAATCTTCACTTTCACCATGGATGCTCGAAAAAGAGGTTCCAAAACAAAGCATGTTGTAGTGGGTCCTTAAAAAAGGAGGGCTATAATTGATAATGTGACAGGCTTATCCCGATTACTTCACTCACTAGAAGAAATCGACCGGTTCCGAACCTACTATTCACCCAAAAAGCTAATCACTCATAAGTATGGTACTCTTGATTATTTCTTTGCTTTTAAGTTTCCCAAGTTACTTAGGGCCCAACATTTAGAAGCTTTCATTGGTTATAACGACCCTATTTATCCTGATTTAGTTAGGGTATTTACTGTAATATGAAAAAGGAAGCGCCTAAATTGGTGTCTCAGGTAAAAGGCAAACACAATGAGTTAAAAGCTCAAATTACTGGAGAAATATTGCAGCTTCCATTTGAGGGTCAGAAAATTAGGCACGACAATTTATGTGAATTAGTAAATATTACCAAATATGATGCTTATGTTTCATTGTATTGGTTTGATAAGACACCATGGAACGTAAAAGGGCACAAGCTGGTCTCGAATTTTCTAGGAAATAGTACGAAGTTGGAAATCTAACAATTGACTACATGCTATTGTATTATTTTCTAAGCTACATTCTGGTTCATGAGGTTGAGAATTACTCTCAAATATCTGAATTTGAGCTTCATGTCATGTTTTTCATGATAGAAGGATGTGATCTCAACTAGTCTTACTTCAAAAATCAATGTTGTATTTGAATACATGTTGTAGCTGAATACAGACTCAAGTCAATAGCTCAAAATGAATAATTGTATTTGACTATGAGACAATGTATTCAAAGATAATTGATAAGTCAATAGCTAAAACTGTACATTTGTATTCGACTACATCATGGTTTAGCTGAATACAAAACCAAGTCATTTGCAAAATTCAATCATCTGTATTCGAATACAAGAATGTGTGTTTGAATGCATGCTTTAAAATTCAAATGAAACGGAACGTTACAAAGAGGTGTATTCGACGACACTCATGCTATAGCCGAGTACAACTGCGATACAATGCAATTTGTCAGCTCCGATTCAACTTAGATCATTTCATATGTTCATAAAACCTTTAGAAATGATTACCATTGATTTGAAGTGATGTCTAAGGAGTATAAATACTTCATAGCTTCAGACTTAACGAATTACTCTTTTTCAATATCTTAACATCAATCTTAGAACAACTTTGAACAAACTTTCTGATATGTTTTGATTTATTCAACGTCTCACTTTCATATTTCAAGTACATATTTTACAGTGTCATATCATTGAGAAAGATTATTTATTGTACTTGAAATTATTTTAGACCGTTATCTTTGTACTCAATTGTTATACACACTTGATCTCAGTCAAAGTCATTGTTGTAAACCATTCAAATTGTTGTGTAAATTCAGGAAAATAGTGTTCTTTCTTCAAGTGTTGTAAACTAAGATAGTGTGCTATCTTAGGGTGATTGTTAGGAGTTTGTAACAGAGGTCCTAGGATGGAACTTTTACTTATTCTAACAATAATGGAAAATCTCTTATGATGTGCAAGATGACTGGATGTACCATCGATTATAAGGGGATCTAGGATAAACTGATGTGTTCTTTATTTTTCTGCCATTATCACTTTTCCATACATGAATCCTAAACAGAAAAATAATCTACTAAATCTCTACAAACCATAAAATTTATAGACACCTAATTCACCCCTTCTTAGTTGCGCCTATGTATTTACAATATGAACCACATCTTCACAGCTTATTTGCATAAGCTTGTATTAGAGATCTTATTAATGAGATGCTCTTCTATTATCGAAATTATGAAGAGTATGAGTTACATTTCAAAATAGTATTGCAGATTCTTAAGGATAAGAAATTGTTCATGAAACGAAGCAAATGTGAGTTTGGGTTAAGTGAAGTAAAGGTCTTGGGTCATGTGATTTCTCAAAGAGGTGTAACCCTTGACCTTTCTAAGGTTGAAACTGTTTTGAATTGGAATGAACCTAAGAATGTTAGGAAAGTTAGAAGCTTCCTAGGGATGGCCTGTTATAATTGTAGGTTCATTATGGAGTTATAAACCGCCTCACACAAAAATACCATCCTTTTTATATGGGATGAAGATTTTGAAAAGAGTTTCCAAGAGTTTAAAAACTCACTTGACCACTACACCTATCCTTGTGATTCCTATTTCAACCTTAGGGTTTGAAGTCTATTGTGATGCATCCTTGAAAGGATTAGGATATGTGTTAATGCAAAACCGTAAAGTTGTAGCTTATCCTTTTAGACAACTAAGACCTTATGAGGAAAACTACCCTACCCATGACCTTAGGTTTGCACCCATAGTTATTTCTTGAAAGATATGGAGACACTATTTATATGGAGCTAAATTAGAAGTTTTTAGTGATCCTAAGAGCTTGAAATACTTTTTTTACCACAAGGAATTGAACATGAGGCAGAGAAGGTGGATGTAATTTTTGAGTTAAAGTACCAATTTGGTAAAGCAAATGAGGTTGCTGATGCCTTAAGTAAAAAATCACTCTATGTAGCCCACATGATGGTTAACGAGATGAACTTATTAGAAGACTTTAGAAACCTAAATCTAAACTTGGTACCACTAGATGCATGAGTCTTACTATATCCTTTAGAATTCACTTGTGATCTTCGTGATAGGATCAGACAAGCTAAAGAGTATGACAAAGAGTTTCAGTCCAATATAACTCAGCTACAATTTTTCGTCGCATCAGATGGGATCATTCTCTTTAGAGGAAGAATTTGTGTACCTAATGGTGAAAACTTAATAAAAGTGATTCTAAAAGAATCCCATAGAAGTGGGTTATCAATTCACCCAGGTGCCAAAGAGATGTATCAAGACCTTAAGAAGAACTATTCGTGTATTCTTATATATCTACTAGATGTTTGAATTGTAGGTGAAAATTACACAAGAAATGGGGTTTGAATTGTGTATTATGTTTTAAAAAATTCTTTGGGCTAATAAATGGTGAAAATAAAAACTAATAAAATCATAGGCAATAAATAAAGGGGAGGAAAATGACACAAGTATTTCACTATTGAAATTTCATTTTACAATGCACATGAATCTTGAAAGAATATGTAATTCATGATAACAAATTCTTTTCATAAAGTGTGTTAACTGACACATTTTCTTTACTTAAAACCTGTTACAAGTCGATGATTTATGACTTTTCCTTAGAGTATGGAAAAATTTCTCAATTATCTTGATGTAGTTCACCAAGATAATTGAGACTCGATGGTAATGTTGGAATGACCATGACCCCAAATCAGCGTCTTGATTGTTCTTCCTTTTCTCACTGTTCCATAGATGGAACAATCCTATGAATGTCCCATCGTGTACTTAGCAATGAATGTCATGATTGGGTGAATGAAGTGCACTTGAAATGTTTGTATGCAATATATGTTTCCTACATACATTTTGCAATATGTAACTAGTAATATATTATAAACAATATCAATCTTAATTATCAATCAATTCTAACCACAAAACCTTAACTTATCATTCATTTCATTGGAAATCTGCAATTTAAATTCTACATTATAATAAAAAATCTAGGACAAGCGGAAAGCTTGGCCAATGAAAACCTAATTAGAGGAAGCTTGGATAAGAAGCAACATGACCAAAGACAAACTCTTACCAAAGACAGCATGACCAGCAGAAGCAAACCTAGTTTAACTCATTTTTCCACCAATTTATTTATTTAATTTAACTCATTTTACATTAATAAAATTTTACATTAATGGTGCCTTCTATCATTTGGAGGATCATTTTTTTTCCTATTCTCATGTTTATATTTTTATTTTTATTTTTTCTCAAGATTTTTATCAGATGTTTATATCCTCCCATAATTTGGTGATTCTATTTTTTGTTGCTTTTAATGATTATATCTAATTGGTTCTTTGGCCTCTTCATTATGGGCATAAAGTCGCCATAAATGTTTCCACAACCATTGACGTTTCTATCATCTTTACTCTTCAGTGATGTTATGATAATTTCTTATACATGAGTGTAATTATGTTTGACCTATTACTTAACAAAATATACTTTATGTAATAATGAAGGGATGTGGATAACAAATGTACCACATTGCTTACTACATATGTACTTGATTGTGTTAAATCACATTAATACAATATTTGATGTAACGTAGTCTTTGTGCTCGTTGGATTTTTTCCCAAGGGAGTTTTGATTCTAGAGGTTTTAATGAAGCTTTGAACCTTGCTGATTTTTATTTTTAAAAAAATTGTTGTTTTACTCAATATAGAATGACATCTTTTACAAGTAAATATAGAGTGAATACTTATCTCACACTTTAGTCTACTGTAAAATGTGTATATGAGAAGCCAAAGAGAAAAAATAAAAGAAAAAAGAGAAAATAAAAAATATGATAGTAGTAGTTGATGAGATTGAAAACAAATACAAATACAAAAAGTGGTGTGCAAAGTGAAATAGAGACCGAGAGTGAGAATGGAAAGAGATAAACAAATCACACATATTGCAACAAAAAAAATACAATCAATTACAATGTGAAGAAAGACCTAAGTCATATTGATTGTAGTAAATGGGTTTTTTTAGGTCTAAAAGCATTTTTTTATGGCTTGTTTTCTAACTTTTTTTAATTAAATAGTCTTCTAAATAAAAATTTACTATGTTAATATTTTTTTTTAAAGTACAATGTGACTTAGGTCTGTCGTATGTTAGGCCTTTGAGTCGAGAATTGTATCGTGCACCCCCCCCCTCTTTTTTACCTCCCGCCCCCAGTCATATGAAAAGACCATATTACCCTTAATTTAACATATAAAACTCCAAAAAAAATTCACTTTCATTTTTTCATCTAATTTCTTCGAAACTTTGAAATATTTGAATTTGACTCTACCAAACCTTCGAAACTTTGAAACTTCCAAAATTACAAAGTAAGACAAAACTCGAATATTTCAAATATTCGAAATTGTTTTTTTTTACCAGATTTTCAAAGGTTTCTATGGTGATGAAACTTTCTAAGTATATTTTTCCCATAAATAATGAAACTTTCAAAAGTTTCGTTCAACATGAAAGTTTTGAAATGCAGAAACCTTCAAAACTTTCTAACACTGAAAGTTTCGAAATATAGAAAGTTCCTCAAATGCATTTTTATTAGTAATAAATAGTAATAAATTAAAAGTAATAAATTAATAGTAATAAATAGTAATACATTTATAGTAATAAATTTGATATCTAATTTCGAATATTTTAGTAATTTTTAAAAAAAATTGAAAGTGTCGAAAGTTTTGAAACTTCTAAAACTTTCGAAAAGGAATTACTTCGAAGGTTTGAAATTTTCAAAGAGTATGTGCTTCGGAAGTTTCAAATTCATCCAAACTTTCGAAACTTTATGGAAAATTACACTTCAAAAATTTTATATTCATCGAAAGTTTTGAAAATTTCGGGAATATTTGATTTCGAAATTTGGTATTTTCCAAAGTTTCAAAATTAGTAATTTTTTCTACATAATTACATTTCGAAAGTTTCCAATTTCACAAAATTTTCGAATAAATCAAAATACTTACTTTGGTATTATTTTGAAAGTTTGAAATCTTCGAAAGTTAAGAAATTTTTTATAGTTTTCGAAAGTGGAGGTGGAAAACTGGAATGGTAAATTTTTCTATGATTTTATACAAATTAAACAAGGGTAAAATAGTCTTTAAAAAAATTTGAGGAGAGGGGGGGGGGGGGGGGGGGG